>JASGXE010012906.1:0-12803 GCA_030068105.1 Sinentomon sp. SZTP_YWyxl
ACGCCGAAATGCCTTCACGAGTTGCTACCGGCGTCAGGTTTCGGAAAATTATGTCCATCTTCAGGCATTCACTACACTTTACTTATTCTCCAGGAGAAAAGATACACCGGGAAGGCACCAGTTCACTAATTTCCCTCTGTATTCCAGCTGACATCTGGACAAAACATCGACATTCTTCCTGAAGAGCGCAACTCTCATAGCAAAAATGCAAATGATTTGCAGATGTAGGGGCCCATTTAACTCTGTTGAAGCTGGACTTTTTGTGACCAATATGTTCCGGAATACCTATGATTCAGTATGAGTGTACTGTTGACATAGGACTTGGCACAGAAAAAGACAGTGGTTGGTATTCGACAAAGAGAAATCCGAGGGTTCTATGAAAATATGCGTCAAACAAACTGAGGAAACCCTGAGCAGAAGAGCTACGAGACCTGGGACAGGAACAGCACACTCCACCCGCAACAGACAGTGATTCACGTCCAGGGGGAAACAATGGTCAGGCAAATCATATGAATCGAACGTTTTGTGGCAATGAAATTGAAATATCGAACACAAAACGGAGGAAGCGGTTATTGTTCGGAAATGTTGGTTCAAGAAACTTTTTGAGCCAACCTGCTGCATAACATGCATGAAATTTTGCAAAAGCAAGTGAAGAATTTGGCCAATCTAGCGGCTATACAAATTTTAGGAATTTCCATGCGATGTTCCCATATTTTCCTTGTTGTGCAGTGCAAATACACACAGATAGAATCAAATGACAACAAAACATAAAAATGCAAGTCATTTTGGCTAAAAGAACAATCACAATCACATCAATTGTGAGCAGAAAAAATGTTAGAGTGAGATAAGAGAGAGAGAGACGAGAGAGAGAGAGAGACGAGAGAGTGAGATGAGTAAACAGAAGCTGGGAACCAAGACTGCAATGGTGAAACGGTGCAGAGTTCTTGAATCTGCGCAGAAGTTGAGTGTTAAGCAATGGCGAACATTGAATTCTTCTTTATGAAGTTCAATTCCAATCAAATTTGAGTTTGAAAGCGGTATCCGGTATAGGAGATGTCACGACTGCTGATCGTTGTCATTTGATTCGACTTGTGGCGAAAATCTTGAGAAACTGATTGTGTGGTTGAAGGTGAATGGTTATCAACGGCTCATACTGTTTGACGGAGGGCCTGCGTAGAAAGGGGTTTACGGGGTTTTAAGTTCAAATAAATCGTATCTGTGTGAAGAAAAAAAGCGCCATTGTTCATGTCACGCATTGTGTATCAGGCAGACTCTGCCACAAGATCCGTTAAAGCACAAACGCTCAAATATCGTGAAGTTTCTCAACCATCTGCGCTCTTTCTGCCTTTCTGGCTTCCTCGTTTTTTTGCTCAAAGGAAGTCTGTTAAATTAAACAGAAAGAGGAAGGACAAAAGGCAGTAGGACCGATAAAACATAGACAGAAGAAAAAATAGCTAATGCTGGGAACACGTCGCACACCAGCCAACTTGTTGCCGTATCTTCCAAGTTTTGCGTGTTTCATCCGTTTTGGAAGGAGGTATCGAACTTAACGTAAACTGGCCTGACCTGATCAAACCTGACCTAACCAAACCCAAGATCACACCTCATATGAAGATGGTGGATCACACCTTGCACGAATGACAGAATGAGTCCTGTTATTCCGATCCTGTTGTTCGAGTCCCGAGAAGCAGAGCAATTTTTCTGCAAATCGACCGCCATACTATTGGCAGGTATCTTTCGGTGCAGGCGTTCTGTCTCGGCAGAAATTGGTTTTAGCCATGTGTTTTCCATGTGGTTCTTTGCACCGTTCCCTGGAAATAAACTTGCCACATCGTGTCCGTCGCGGCCGCCACCATTCTCTTCAGCTTTTGAAAAACGAAACAGTTCAAGGGCACGTGATCTGCAAGCAGGTTCGATGGGGGGTCGGGTGGAGATAGATGCAATGGTCTGAGTTCTGAATGTGGAGACACTCACAAAAACCACCTGCTATCGTTCAGCTTTTCAGGGAAGTTTCACACACAAGTGAACATGGCTGAACATTTTGTGATGAGTTTAATTTCTGGTGTTCCATTCAGCTACACTGGTTGCAATTTGATGATAGACTTGCGTGTAAACTGTGAAATTCCGACTTCGCACAACCCACGCACAACCCTCCGCGCTTGTTTCGCATGAGAGATAGAACCGAAGAACTGAAATTCCACCGTGCTGCGTCGTTGCGTTCTTGCACATTCACTGCAGCCATGGATGGCATCGAGTACCTATGATACCAGTCATACAAAATCATTTGACTTCCTGGATCTGACTATACTCAATGACGAAACGGGTATGATTGCGTTCGAATAAAATTACCTTTCTGAAATTTTCTCTTTTGCAGCATTAGAAAAAAAATCAGAGTCTAGCCAAAAAAAAACATTCTCAGTGCTAAAAAAAGTTTCTGTGTCGAATAACGCCCCTGAAATGAAGGTCGGCCTTTTGACATTCTCTCAATTTGTGAATTTGAATTTCTCTCAAGGATCCATTGCCGTCATTCGCTGATTTGTAGGCAACTAAGTGAATGCAGTGATTTGGATACTCAAGCATTACCCTAATCAAACTGATTAAGAAACGCATTATCCAAAAATTCCATGTTCTTCCAAAAACGTGTCAATTGTTATCTCGAGTGGTACGAGATTTAACATCATTTTTGCAAATTCTGAGAAATCAACCTCCAGTGCAAAAGATTCGCACTCATCAGTGAACCACAAAAATGGGGGGTTCGTCGCTTTCTTTGAATAAACTGCATTTTTCACATCGCATTTCCCACTGTGCGATTCGTCAGGAGTTTCGTGCAAGTTACCGGTGCTAATATGGAGCTCTTGTGTATTGTGGGTGCCATAACCATGCCTTCTAATCACATTGCTACCGAGTGTGGTCGCAGTTATCCAAAATTAGTTTTTGACATCCAGGATCCGATGGTACTCAACAACAAAACGGGCAGGGTAGCTCAAAAGTGTTCCCAGAACAGTGACAGTGCCACACAACGTGGGAAATGGGCTTCAAAAACGGAGTTTTTCCTCTCCTGCCTTGGCTATGCGATCGGACTCAACAACGTTGTACGATTTCCGTATGTGTGCTACAAAAACGGAGGAGGTTTGTATGAGTCGTTTTTCTATCCTTTCTTGTCTGATGATCTTAAAAACTGTCACGGTATCCTGAAATTCTTGACAAAACCCACGAACGCTCGGAGTGGCAGTTCGAATCGCGAACTCCAGCTGGATTGGCTTGCTTCATGTGCGAATTGGACTTCATTTTTCCAACGTGGGTTGACAAAAATTGCTTTTCATGAGACTTCTAAAACAGGCAAGGTGAGTTTATGCTGCCCCCAGCTTCATACCAAATGGCCACAGCCATTATTGCGTATGAAGCCGGGCTTTTTGCACACATTGTTTTCTCTTTTGGAACCACTCGGCAGGCATTTTCATCCTAGAGATCACGACTGTAAGCTTCGATCTCAGACTTTTAAAAGTGAAGTGAGAATGTACTCATTCTTGGGCAGAACTATCCTTGGAGTGGAACTCCCTTCCAGGGCGAGTTTTTGAACAACCATCCCTCTTTTGCAGGGCAGGCTCCGTGCGACTCGAAGGTGCCATCCGTAGGGAATTATTGCTAACACTTGGGCATTCATCCTCCTTACAATATTGATATTGAAATGAACATTGCCTGAACATCGCCAGCGGCGCATACCTCGTGGCTTGCACCGGTTCCCATCAGAACACCGAAGTTAAGCAACGTTGGGCCTGGATGATGCTTGGATGGGAGACCACCCTTGTACCCCAGTTTGTGCTGCTGGAAAGGGGCAACTGGCTGCAGTACAATTCAGAAGATGATATTTCTGACGACCTCGCCCGACTTGCAAGTGTTTGTAAGAAGTTGTATCCTCTTACACATATTTTATTTTCTGGGATCATCTTACCCAGGTTTCGGCCAAAAGAGGAAATCGAATCTTTAAATTCCTTTATTGCTTCTTTTATATCATCTTCTTTCTCACCTGTCGACAATGTATATTTTCTGGATGTTAATTACCATCTCGCGCTTGAACACTGCTGGGCGCGAGATGGGCTTCACATGAATATGTATGGTGCTAAATCTTTGTCAAGCATTTTTTTAGAAATTTCAAGGGGATGGTAAGGGAAAATACCACAGCCCCCAGCCGTCTCATTTTGTTAGGTAGGTAATCAAAATGAAACCAAATTGGCCGGAGTGAAACTATGGTTAGCCGAAGTGGTAGCGGCTTGTCACCTAGACCTGCTAAGGTAAGGATGCTAGGGAATCCTACATTGATTGACACAAACTGCCCTGCGCCCCTAAGTACCGAAAGGGAGAAGTTATTAATTTTAATGAGCAATTTTCGAAGCATAAAAAACAAAGTCTTGCAATTGTCATCCTTCTGGACGTTCATTCGCCTGAAATTGTGGCAGGATGTGAATCTTGGTTAGTGCCTCAAATAAATGATTGTGAGGTCTTTCCGTCTGCCTTCAACGTCTTCAGAAGGGACAGGGTTTGTCTGGGACAGGGGGGTCATGGCGGAGGTGTTTTCCTTGCGTTTCCACGGCTCTAAATTGCACCCTGCTCTACTCTGACGATGTTTATGAATTTATACTTTGTAAAGTGAGCTGCCCCCGTGAGGACCTTCATATCCTCGTGGTATATAGGCCTCCAACTACTGGTTCAGGCCTCTTTGATTCCATAGAAAGTTGTCTGTTAAGGTTTAAAACTGCTCAAAAAAGTAAATTCACCCCTGTTACTTTGGGAGATTTGAATCTGCCAGACATTCAATGGGAGCGTGGTGAGATATCCCAAAATCCGGCTTATGGGATGGCGCTAAACACTCGAGGACTTGCCTTGGCCACCAAGTTTAGCTTAACTGAATGTGTTCGCGCCCCTACCAGAGGAGCTCACCGTCTGGACGTTGCCCTTATAAGGCCACCCGAACTTGTTCACGCTTGCATTGTTGATAAGGAATTTCAGACCACTCGCTCGTTTCCATCCAACTCAATCAAGCCAAAGTTCATAACGGGAGAAAGAAATTGCACTTATATCAGTACCACAAGGCGGATATTCTGGGGATGTCTCATTACCTCCTATCTTGTCTGGAAGAGTTTATATCGTTTGGGGCAAACCACGGAGTGAACGTGGACATGCTATGGGAAAAATTCAGCTCGATTGTTGAGAACGCTAAAGCAGTTTACATCCCCAATAAACAGGTGATCAGTAGGCCTCCAAAGCCACCGTGGTTTTCAGGACTTCTCGTTACCAAAAAAAGAAGGCTTCGACATCTTTTTAGGAAACGGAGGTTATCCACCCGAAATAAGGAAAAATTACACTGCTGCGCTGAGGGATATAATGGCTCCAAATTTAAAGCTCTTGAAAGTTATTTGTCCCCATTTGTTCCCAATAAAGATGGGTTGACGCAGTTTTGGGGTTTAACAAAATCAGAAAGGGTGGCAGTTCAGGAACTGTCCCTACCCTGGAAGTTGAGGATTCCACAGGTGAAGTGACGGAGGTTTCAAGTCCAATTGACAAGGCAAATCTTTTAAATGAAACCTTCGCTAAGGTGTTCAATGTTGATCGTGAAACACCGCTCCCACAGGGACCGTGTTCTAATGATCTATGGGAACCTCTGCTCGTCACTGAAACTATGATCATAAACAGAATCAAACGCATGGAGCAAAAGAAAAGTGAGGGACCAGACCCCGTGGGCATAAAGTTTCTCAAGTTAATTCCGGATATCGTTTCCAAATTTCTGGTTATTATCTTCAATGCCAGCGTCAAGGAAGGGAATATCCCAGTTTGTTGGAAACGCTCCGTCATCGTCCCAGTGTTTAAAAAAAAGGGTCGTCGCTCTGTGGCTTCAAACTAGGCCAATAAGTTTGCTGAATACTTGTTCTAAAATCCTTGAGTTTATTATGGCTAAACACATCAGAGGATTCCTGGAAACTTACTCCCTGGTCTCTGACGTTCAGCACGGTTTTCGGCCAGGTTTCTCATGTGCTACTCAGCTCACTGGGTTCACGCAGGATCTAGCAATGTCACTTGATCGGAGTTTACAGGTCGATGCCATCGCTATTGATTTCTCGAAAGCCTTTGATGTGATTAACCACAGACTCTTGGTTAGAAAGTTGGAGCTTCTCGGGGCAGACATGAAACCATTAACTGGGTAAAGGGCTATCTGTCTGCTCGTTCTCAGTGTGTCAGGATAGGGAGCACCTATCAAGTCCTCTTGCAATCACATCAGGGGTTCCCCAGGGCAGCATCTTAGGACCACTGCTATTCATCATCTACGTTGATGATATTGTGCGAGGCATAAAGTCGCGTATGCGGCTATTTGCTGATGATGCATCATCTATAGAGAAGTGCGTGCCCTGGGTGACTGCGAGGTACTGCAAGGGGACTTGGACCTCATTCAAGAGTGGTGCAATCGGTCGGCTATGGCCATGAACGTAGATAAATGCAATTTAATTAATTTTTCTAATAAGAAAGATCATTTTGTGTTTAACTATGTTCTTGACAATTGTGCACTCCTCCCACAGACTGAGATTACGTATCTTGGGGTGAAATTTACAAATAAGCTTGACTGGTCCAGCCACATAAGCATGGTACTTGCAAGGCAAATAGGGCACTGTATTTTGTGAAACGTAATACAGAAAGTGTCCCCCAAAGATAAGAGAGCTAGCCTATTTCAGTCTTGTGCGCCCTATTTTGGAATATGCCGTTCCAGCATGGGACCCATGGCGTGAATGCCAGATTTCTGCACTTGAAAAAGTTCAGCGCAGGGCAGCTCGCTTTGTAGTTGGCGATTACAGGCGCCGTAGTGTAACCAGCATGTTAGTCTCACTGGGCTGGGAATCACTACAATCGAGAAGGCGAGTGGCACGACTTACGTGCCTGTTCCTGGTCCTTGGAAACATTGGGGGTTGGGGCGCCTTTCTTAAGTCATTGGACCTGCCGACCTTCTACTCACACAGGGATCACGAATACAAACTTCGATCTCAGACCTTAGGAGAGACATCGGAATGTACTCTTTTTGGGGTAGAACGACCCGGAGTGGAATTCCTGCCAGGGCGAGTTTTTGAACAGCCTTTGAGTATCGCTCCTGCAGGGTCGGCTCCGTACGAATTGAAGTGAACAATCCCAGGAAATTATTGCCACTCCACTGAGAGGTTCTGTCAATGGATAACGGCTGAAGCATCAAAACGCATGTTCGCTAAAGCCTTCGATCTTTGTTTCTGTAGATATAGCCTTGTTGCGACATATATGCATTATCCTGGTCGCAAATGTGTTCTTCCCTTTTGTGATTGTTTATTTGCTGCATAATTGACTATCTTTGTGTTGTAAATATTGAAAGGAGGTGACTCCTAAAATATACAAATTCAATTCAATTCAATTCAATTTCAGGTCGTGGGAAATAAATACACCAAGGTATTTGAAAAAAAAAAGGCTTAGTGGCCAAGTCCCTCGTCTCCTTCGGATGAGACGTTAAGCAGGAGGTCCCGTGTGCAGCATCACACTGTGCACGTTAAAGAACACCTAGCTCCAAGTCCAAGATAGTGGCTTGGCAGGTTACACAACAGAGAAGCCACATCTCACAAGTCACACGTCTACTGCTCTGCAGAGCATGATTCTCTCCGGGAAAACCTGCGGGTTGGCGTGTATACGCCGTAAAACTGGTCCGAGTCGTTTCAGTTGAATGCAGAGCAGAAATGTGCTACGATTATGGGGCATAGTTCTCCTTGCGAGCCCAAGGTGTGTGCAACAAGGTAAATGGTCGGACCACCAGCCGAATGGCTATCAGTCCATATGACTCCACGATGATGAACTAGCTCTTGTAAAGATATGTCCTTTTAATTGATTACAACTTGAACACGAACTTGAAACTTGAACTTGTTCTTGAAAATGCAGCTCCACGTTTCCTTAATTTCTCTTTGTTAAACATGCCTTTTATTTGCCTGTGGACAATATTGATAGGAGGAAACTCCGAAAAGATAAAATAGGTATCAATCAATCAATTCAACCAACCAAAATTTCATCGTATACGTTGAAAAAAACGACACGAACACGTCGACTTTCTTAATCACCGACAGCTTTTTCACTGTGTAAATTTTGCACCAGGTTAGAACAACTTCTTTACCACTGGTGTGTACCTACATCCAAAAGATTCCGGAACACCTGACACATTGAAAAACAACGTCTCGCCACGAATATTTTTTCACAATCCACTTCCGCGCGCTGAATCATCGCAACAGCCAATCCGGTCGTTTGAATTTACGACGTCGTCAATTTAGGCATTTTGCCTTGACATCGCTTTTTGCCATTTGGCATGTTTGCCACCGCTTCGCAACTCTTTCTTAGGTCGCAATAGGGTTAGGTAAGGTTGGATTAAGTTAGGTTAGGTGAGGTTAGGTTAGCTAAGTTTGGTTTGAAAATTATATGTTGAAATTGGCTGGAATTCCCATAACAACCAATAATCAGGGACGCGCGCGCTTGGAAGTGGATTGGGAAAAAATACGCCTCGCCAAACGGCCAGCTTTTTTCTGCAGAATCGAAGACAAACGTGATCGCCAATAAGGGATGTATACAGCAATCATGGATGTCTGTTAAATCTTATAAGATCTCTTATGTAGTATCGCCATAAAGGATGTCTGTTAAATCTTATAAGATCTCTTATGTTCACGGATGTTTAATTAATTCTCGCGCGTCGAAACAATCGCAAAATCCCACAACAATGTTTGATGGTTTCGAAATGTCTTCCACAAAGATAAAGCAAATTGTTATCTCAAAAATCAAGAAACAGATTCATAAAAATGAATTGGCAAGAGTCAAAAGAGAGGATAAGTCCAAATTATATATTGGTGGTTGAGTTTCGCATCACAATGAAACAGTCCGCAACAATGAAAACGCGGACAAACATATCGCAAAATTCGTTGACCAAATCACGAGTCAGCCGCGCGTGTGTCTGCGAAATATCGTAAAAACTTTATTGCCAATGACCTTATCAACTGTTAGGACCACCTGTGTATATCGAATCGTATTTTTCAGGTGCCTTTCTAATTCCATACGTGATAATGCTGTTGATCTGTGGCGTTCCACTATTTTTCATGGAGACTATTCTCGGTCAATTCAGTAGTCTTGGATGCCTAACTGTGTTTCGGATATGCCCCCTCTGGAAAGGTTCGAAGTTTTGGAAAGACGTATACCTACTTTTTGATTTATGAGAATTCAGAGAATCTAGGAAACTTTTTTATTCTGCGCTCTAAACCTGAGGTATTGGTGTACTTCGGAATACCATTTTAACATGGGCTTATGACACAATTTTCCTGTCACAATTTGGAAACACATGTGATGGAACACCCCATGTGTTCCAAATCACATGTGTTCCAAATTTGGGACAGGAAAATGGTGTTCCAAGAACACGTCAGGTGTTCCGAAAAGAACAACTCCGTCTAAGCCCATGTTAAGAATCGTGTTCTGAAGGTGTTTCATACCGAAACAACGAAGGTTTAGAATGTTCCTATTTTGTTCTTGCGAGCGTTCTCAATTCGGTCCAAGCAAAATCATGGTGAATCGGTATTAATATTTTCGGCTGAAGCGTGCTGTATAGCCGCAACAATGACAGTACAAATTGACCGTCCTGAACAATCACAGGAGTGTTTACAACTGGAGAGTGGCCCCATCACACAGTCAGAAATCTTATTATTTTCCTTAATCAGTGAGATTTCATCTTTCTCTTTTTTGCAACAATAACAAATTCAGCAGAATTTATGATTAACTTCTCCAAAGTCAAAACTTTAATTTCCAATCCGTCGAAACACCGTGAAACGGTTCCAAATGCACAGACGTCGGTCTCACAGACTTGCAGATCCACGATCGCGAAGGATATGGGCATATCGAACTGACTGATATCCTTGCGGGCCACTTACGATCTGAAACGTTTTTATGACTAGAGGTAGTTTTCGTCCCCATTGTCATTCAAGCTCAACTTCAACTCAATGACCAATTCAATGGAAATATTTCATCAAAGCTGAGTGTGCATGGCAATGGAAAATTCCCGTGGATGTCTCATCTCAAGTATTTTTGGTCTTGGCCAAAAAAACGGTGTGGTAACAAAAATTCCCCTAACAGGATTTACGAGTCGGTTAATTTTGGGAATATGTTTCACATATTTCACACATTGTCATGCTCTTTTATGATTGGATGTGACTTTTTCCAGGATGTGGATACGCCATGGTAGTCGTCAACTTCATTGTATGGTATGTTTGTAGATGCATTTTACTCTTGTAATAACCACATTAAGATTGACAGCGTTTCCGAATCATGCATACGTAGGTATTCGAACTTGGGTTTCGCAGCTCCGAATTATACCAGCCTACCGTTGATAACAGATCCAAATCATGCTCGCCTTGTGATTGACAACTGTTCCGATTAACACCCACCGCACAATTGATAACCGTTCCGAATCATACCACGCACCGTACGATTAATAACAGTACCAAATCATGCGACACCTTCCAAACCCAGCACACGACTGATAACAGTTCCGAATCATACCACTCCATGATTGGTAACAATCAGTTCCACATTATGCCCACCTGATGACTGACAAGAGTTCCCATTCATTCCCACCACACGATTGATAACAGTTCCGAATCATGCCACTTAACGATTGATAACAGTTAGAAATTAAGCTGGGTATGCGACATAACCTGTGGTGAAAAAAGGCCACGTCTACTCTAAGGCTCATACTGCACTTTGCGAAATGCCCCAACCACACAAAAAAAGTTATACTCACACTTGTAAGGCCCATTTTGGAATACTCTTGCCGTTTGGGATCTGCATAAGAAATGATGCTCAGTGCCTGGAAAAGTTCAGAGGAGAGAAGGGTGTGATTACAAGCGGTTTCGAAAAGAGATGTCACATCTATGCTGAAGAATATCCTCCAATTGAGAGCAGAAGACGTACGACTTGACTTTTTAGATTCTTCACTCAACAAGATACAATAGTCAGCATTCTCTAAAACCTTCCAGCGGCCGTAGACAATGGTTTGAGCTCACTATTCCATATGTAGCGAAATGTGTGTGCCACTTTTTCGGCGAACAATACAGACTGGAATGCAGCAATGCTGAAATTGTGGACTCGAGTTTGCCATTATCCTAACCGACTGTGTTTTGTTGTGTGTTTGGGGCTTTTTGTGTGAAAAAATCCTGTTAGGGGGAATTTTTGTTACCAACCGTTTTTTTGGCCAAGACCAAAAATACTTGAGATGAGACATCACGGGAATTTTCATTGCCATGCACACTCAGCTTTGATGAAATGTTTCCATTGAATTGGTCATTGAGTTGAAGTTGAGCTTGAATGACAATGGGGACGAAAACTACCTCTAGTCATAAAAACGTTTCAGATCGTAAGTGGCCCGCAAGGATATCAGTCAGTTCGATATGCCCATATCCTTCGCGATCGTGGATCTGCAAGTCTGTGAGACCGACGTCTGTGCATTTGGAACCGTTTCACGGTGTTTCGACGGATTGGAAATTAAAGTTTTGACTTTGGAGAAGTTAATCATAAATTCTGCTGAATTTGTTATTGTTGCAAAAAAGGAGAAAGATGAAATCTCACTGATTAAGGAAAATAATAAGATTTCTGACTGTGTGATGGGGCCACTCTCCAGTTTGTAAACACTCCTGTGATTGTTCAGGACGGTCAATTTGTACTGTCATTGTTGCGGCTATACAGCACGCTTCAGCCGAAAATAGGAATACCGATTCACCATGATTTTGCTTGGACCGAATTGAGAACGCTCGCAAGAACAAAATAGGAACATTCTAAACCTTCGTTGTTTCGGTATGAAACACCTTCAGAACACGATTCTTAACATGGGCTTAGACGGAGTTGTTCTTTTCGGAACACCTGACGTGTTCTTGGAACACCATTTTCCTGTCCCAAATTTGGAACACATGTGATTTGGAACACATGGGGTGTTCCAAATCACATGTGTTCCAAATTTGTGACAGGAAAATTGTGTCATAAGCCCATGTTAAAATGGTATTCCGAAGTACACCAATACCTCAGGTTTAGAGCGCAGAATAAAAAAGTTTCCTAGATTCTCTGAATTTCATAAATCAAAAAGTAGGTATACGTCTTTCCAAAACTTCGAACCTTTCCAGAGGGGGCATATCCGAAACACAGTTAGGCATCCAAGACTACTGAATTGACCGAGAATAGTCTCCATGAAAAATAGTGGAACGCCACAGATCAACAGCATTATCACGTATGGAATTAGAAAGGCACCTGAAAAATACGATTCGATATACACAGGTGGTCCTAACAGTTGATAAGGTCATTGGCAATAAAGTTTTTACGATATTTCGCAGACACACGCGCGGCTGACTCGTGATTTGGTCAACGAATTTTGCGATATGTTTGTCCGCGTTTTCATTGTTGCGGACTGTTTCATTGTGATGCGAAACTCAACCACCAATATATAATTTGGACTTATCCTCTCTTTTGACTCTTGCCAATTCATTTTTATGAATCTGTTTCTTGATTTTTGAGATAACAATTTGCTTTATCTTTGTGGAAGACATTTCGAAACCATCAAACATTGTTGTGGGATTTTGCGATTGTTTCGACGCGCGAGAATTAATTAAACATCCGTGAACATAAGAGATCTTATAAGATTTAACAGACATCCTTTATGGCGGTACTACATAAGAGATCTTATAAGATTTAACAGACATCCATGATTGCTGTACTACATCCCTTATTGGCGA
>JASGXE010012907.1:0-13311 GCA_030068105.1 Sinentomon sp. SZTP_YWyxl
TCACCTAAACTCGTGTCCAAACTTACCAACTTAACTTTCCTGAATTCTTGATAAAAGTTATCTCTTCATTCCTAAGTGGCAGAAAGCAAAAAGTTTCCGTTGAGGGTTTTTTGTCTGCTGCTGGTGAGGTTACTTCCGGCGTTCCACAGGGCAGTGTCATCGGTCCACTTTTGTTTCTGATATACATAAATGACATTGCTGAGGGTCTTAATTGTTCCATACGAATGTTTGCCGATGACATTGTAATTTACAGGACTATGAGATCCCCTGACGACCATTTAATCCTGAGTTCTGACCTTAACGTAATAAGCCAGTGGTGCAATACTTGGGGAATGAAAATAAATGCTGCCAAATCCAAAGTCGTTCTTTTCGGTAGTAGAGAGAGTTTTACCCATGTCCCATATACCATTTCTGGAAGTGCCCCTTGAGGTTGTCAGAACGTTTAAGTACCTTGGCGTTATCATAAGTCACGACTTGTCCTGGGAGCACATATTTCAGGCGTGATAAGCAAAGCTTCCTTCTCAACTGGGCTACATCATCAGAAACTTAAAGCAAGCTTCCCCTTCACGCAAAAGGCATGCATATGTATCAATGGTGCTTCCAATTCCTCGAGTATGGGTGCGCTGTGTGGAACCCCTGGAAAAGATTGGAGATAGATGCTCTCGAAAAAGTCCAGCGGAGAGCTGCTCGTGCAATTACCGGTATTTTTGAAAGGTACGCTAGTGTGACATCCATGCTAAAAGACTTAAACCTTGACACCCTCCAAAGTAGACGCAACGATCACTGTCTTAATCTTTTAGGCAACCTAATTTCTGGATCAGTGAATTTCTCTCTCCCCCCAGAGTATAGGCTGAAACCAATTCAGCGTCGCACTGATAATGGCTTAAGTCTTTCTATGCCTACATGCAAGCGGAACATACTTTTGCAATCCTTTTTTCCCCGAACTATCATAGCCTGGAACAGCTTGTCTTGTAACTCTGCCAATATAACCAGAACCGGTCGCAAACTCTCCCGACTACAAGACATTCCCTCTGCTCGGCCCTGAAGTGACAAAGTTGAGTTTCTTTTTCTTTCTTTTTTTTATTCTGCTGACTTTTAACCTGAGCTTTTTAAACTTTTGACTATTGGTTTGATGTGTGTTTCATGCATTGTTCAGTTGTTTAAAGATTGTTGCAGCGCCTAATCAATTGTAGCTGCTTTTGATTTGAATAAATAAATAAATAAATAAATAAAAGATGTGAATTAAAATCTTATGAAAAATTGCAGGCCAGGGATTCGAGCCCTCTGCATCCGAATAACTGAGGTTAAAAGCCGTTAACATCCGGGGATGTTCCAATGCAACATTTGAAACATTTTTGCGAAACACCGGACACCGACGCAACAAACAATGGCACAGTTGCCTTGTGAAAAAGGCCGATGGAAAACAGAAATAGGGTACGGACTGTGTGGCCTGCTCTCCCAGGAAGCTCACTTCCATTTTTCCATTTTTTTTTTGTTCCTTCTTGCCATCCCGTTCCAATTTTGTCCGAAAGATGATCATTGTTATTTTTATTTTCGAAAGACCTCTCTTTCGAAAGACCTCTCTTTCGAAAGACCTCTCTTTCGGAGTTCCGCATCCGAACTGCGGGGAAAGGGCAGTTCCTTTTTATTTGGCAGCGCAGGCGAATCTGGTTTGGTCCTGGGACGGCAGGCGAACGGTCGGAAGTTCGGAAGGTCGCGGAAGCAGAATTTATTTTCTTTTAAAATTACTGAAATTTGATTGGATTTTTCCTTGTTATACCCCTGTTGGATCCATTGTATTCGTAGTCTTCCGCAACCCGGGATCCTCCGCATCGATTCATCGGATGTTTATTTTTCCATCTGTATCTATATGGAAGAAATCACACTCTCTGCACTATACCCTCTCTCTCACTCTCCCTACCTCTCGCTCTCACTATCCCTCCCTCTCTCCCTCTCACTCCCTCTCTCTCCCTCTCACTCCCTCTCGCCCTCTCTCTCACCCTTTCTCTCCCTGTCTCTCCTGCTCTCTCTCACTCCCTCTCTCACTCCTCTCCCCCATTTCTCTCCCTCTCTTCCTCCCCTCTCACTCTGACTTTAGCTCTAAATCTCTTGTTATCTCTCTCTCTCGTTCTCCATATCTCTAACAGTCTTCTTCTTACTTCCTTTCCCATATCACTCCCTGGCTCTCCCCCGGTGACTTACTTCTTGTGGACCTAATGGGAGCGTAAGATCTCTCATTGTCAAATCTCAACTCACTTCTGTTCTTCGCTCTGTCAATGGCACCTGTCTTGCTTAGCCCCTTTTTTACACGGTCTTCAGTAATTGACGGGCCATAGGAGATTTTTGTCGAAATTTTAAAGCACGGGGCGTATACGAGTTCTACACCTTCATTTTGTACCCCACTTTACTGGTTCCCTTCTTCGCTTTACCCTTCCACATCTTTCCATACTCCTCCTTCCCTCTCTCCTTCACTTACATTCTCCCATCCCTTTCCTCTCCCATTGACACCTGCCAAATCCCCGACCCTTCTCACTTCATTCGCACTGTTTCCTCCCCTCATTGTCTCCTTTCCACCCCTCACAATCTGCTGTGAAGCATCTCCTGCACCTTATTCTCTCCTTAAGCCGCGTCAGAATGGTCAGATTTTTGTCGGCTGACTTTTTCAGATCGCCTGTCCAAAACAAATTGTCACTCGAAACAATGGGCAATGACAAATGCTCCAATCTTCTCGTTTGCACATTGTTTCGAGTGACAATCTGTTTTGGACAGACGATCTAAAAAAGTCAGCCGACAAAAATCTGTCCATTCTGACGCGGCTTTAGACGAAGGCTCATTGGACGTAGACTGAATTTACAGCAAGGATTCTCTTTCTGTAACTCCAAAAATATAAAAATCAGTCAATCTCTCAGCCCAAACTCTTCCTTCATCCTCTTTCTCTCTCTCTTATCTCTATCTCTCGTGCACTTTCCTCCAACCCCCTACCTTCTCTTTTCGTCCACTGTCCTGAGTCCACTGTCCTTTTCGTCCACTGTTCTCCAATATACTCTTTCCCCTTTTCTGTCCCACCGATCTCTGCCACTCCCTTCCCTTTTCTTCCCATTTCACCCTCGCTGCCACCCCTCAACTCCTCTTCCCCGCTCTTCACTCCATCCGTATCCTCCCCATCGTCTTGCTGCTCCCTCTTTCTCACGCACCTATTCCTCCACGCACTCTCTCTCGTCACCTTCCACGCTTTTTCCCCTCCTCTCTAAAACCTCCCAATTCCCTTAACTCTCCTTTGCTTTCCCTCTTCGCCCACTCCATTCTCCCTCTCCGAGCTCCCTCGTCTTGCTGCCAGCTGTTGGTCATTTCGAAATTCCGAATATATCTCTGAAAATACGAATTAACCGAATCTGTTATTTTTCGACTTTGGAGATCGAAGTCTGCTTCTGATTCTGCTTCTGCTTCAGGGCCATTTTTCATAGCTCTTTTTTCTTCATGCTTTTCTCCGTCTTCAATCTCATCATGGAAGTTGGGCATCATCTTCTGCGCTGTATCACAGCAGAACAATGCAAGAGAAGGCAGCAAAAAGCCCTGTCACTGGGTGTGCACAAAGTTTGTTTTGTATTTATAATCGGTTTTCTCGCCCGCTTTGCAAGAAATTTCCAGGAAATTTCGGACGCGTTGGGCTTGTTCTGGCATTCAGTCGATGTGCATATTGGCTGTGTAAGGTTGCGCAAAGATAGCAGCATTTATGGCTGTCGGTTACAATGAGCCTCTGCGTGGATCAGTGCATTGGCGTCGTCCGGCTTTTCCATTGATGGTTTTGCTGTCAGTGTGAAGGTCCCGGGTTCGATTACGGGCAAGCGAACTTTTTTTACTTTATATTTTTGAGGAATCGCGCTTGCATTCAACTTCCTGGCTTTATTTTGATTTTTTGTTCAGGAATATGAACCGTGTATTTTTGGGAAGATATTTTCTGCACCAGCTTGCGTTACCGCCACTCTTTCGACTAAAAATGGGGAACTTGGCACATGGCTGATATCATTCGTCGGTGAATTTTTGGACACAGTGCGTTCGAGGACTTTTTTCCCCTCGAACTTTTCGACAGCAATTATTTCCTTCCGTTTTTCTTGGCGTCGTCCGGCTTTTCCAATTTTTCCACTTTTTCCATTTTCCCGGCCAACATTTGTTCTGAAACTTTTTCCATTACAAATAACGACTGCTGACTATAGACACAATGGATAAGGATAGAAAGATTTGCCGCGAGGCTGTCCAAATTAATGATAATGAGTGAAATTTGTCCGGGATATATCTGTCCGTTCGAAAAGAGAATCATCGCCCATTATTCTTCGACTAACGCGTGGTCGGAGCGTGATTCGGTACACTGCTTACCAAAAGTCTTCGAACATAGGAGTTCATTGCAAACACAGGCGCCATTTAGAGTCAATGGCAATATGCGCCGCAAAACATCATGACACTCGTGTGAGGCTTTAAGTTGCACCAGAGCCTGTCGAAATTAGATGGCCCCTGTGTTAACCAGTACTTTAAAAATATCGTTCATGTTCGAAGACTTTTGATGAGCTCCGTATATCCACTCCATTGGCCAGCAGGGTCCAATTTTATTCTCATTAGGGCATGAATGCCCTGATTCATAGATTTCTCTTTGTTACAGCTGATGTTACACTACTTGTCCATCGATGCTCATCGTATATCGCTCTCCTCACATTTTGTTTTCCATTTGAAACTTGCGGTTTCGTATGAGCTTCTGATTTGCTACAGGGTGTTTGATGACAGAAGTCGACTGCCAGGGTCGTAGGAAGTGGTCCTACTGCTACCTGGTCCTACCGTAACCTGGTCCTACTCATTTTTAGTCCTACCGTAACCTGGTCCTACCGTAACCAAGTCCTACCGTAACCAAGTCCTACCGTAATCTGGTCCAACTGTAATCTGGTCCTACCGTAATCTGGTCCAACCGTAATCTGGCCCTACAGTAACCTGATCCTACCGTAATCTGGTCCTACCGTAACCAAGTCCTACCGTAATCTGAACCTACCGTGATCTGGTCCTACGGTAATCTGGTCCTACCGTAACCTGGTCCTACCGTAACCAAGTCCTACCGTAATTTGGACCTACCGTGATCTGGTCCCACCGTAACCTGGTTCTACCGTAACCTGGACCTACTGTAACCAGGTCCTACCGTAATTTGGACCAACTGTAATCTGGACCTACCGTAATCTGGTCCTACCGTAACCTGGTCCTACCGTAATCTGGTCCTACCGTAACCTGGACCTACCGTAACCTGGACCTACCGTAATCTGGACCAACCGTAATCTGGTCCTACCGTAACCTGGTCCTACCGTAACTAGGTCCTACCGCAATCTGGTCCTACAGTAATCTGGTCCTACCGTAACCTGGTCCTACCGTGATCTGGTCCTACCGTAACTAAGTCCTACTGAGATCTCGTCCGAAATGCAGGCACAGTTTCTCAGTGGCTGTTGTGTTGTTTTGATACTGGTCCTCAAAAGTACCCCGCTGAAAATTAATGATGAATCACGAAAGACGGAAATCAAACCTAACCTAACCTAATCTAACCTAACCTAACTAAACCTAACCTCTAACTTAACCCAATCTGGCTTGCCCCCTCCGGCTACTTCCCATCAAAGTCGTGAAAAAATCAAACGGGCGGTTATTTGCGTCCATTTTTGTCTCTGTCTTTACGGCAACAGAAGTGCAATCACGATTAGAACAAAAACAACACAACTACCTCAGCGCAAACATCCAGAAATTCAGGGGAAAACGCGGTTTGGCTTTTGGTCCTTCCGTAACCAGGTCCTACCGTAACCGGGTCCAACCGCAACCTGGTCCTACCATAACCAGGTCCCACCGTAATCTGGTCCTACCGTAATCTAGTCCTACTGTAATTTGTTCCTACCGTAACCTGGTCCTACCGTAACCAAGTCCTACTGTAATTTGGACCTACCGTAACCAGGTCCTATCGTAATCTGGTCCTACCGTAACTTGGTCCTACCGTAACCAGGTCCTACCGTAATCTGGACCTGCCGTAATCTGGTCCTATCGTAATCTGGTCCGACCGTAACCTGGTCCTACTGTAACCAGGTCCTACCGCAATCTGGACCGACCGTAATCTGGTCCGACCGTAATCTGGTCCTACCGTAATCTGGTCCAACCGTAATCTGGTCCTACCGTAATCTGGTCCAACCGTAATCTGGTCCTACCGTAACCTGGTCCTACCGTAACCTGGACCTACCGTAATCTGGTCCTACCGTAACCTGGTCCAACCGTAACTTGGTCCTACTGTTACTTGGATCGAATGTAATTTGGATCGAATTTTTTCGAGGCGCAAAGAAAAAGTAGGACCAGATTACGGTAGGACCAGATTACGGTCGGATCAGGTTGCGGTAGGACCAAATAGCAGTAGGACCAGTTCTGTTCCCCCGACTGCCATGTGAAGTAGCATTCTTCCTTGGAGGCAAGGGCAGAATGAGAGGCACACCTGGGAGAAATCAAATCTGTTCTCGGATGCTGGTTTTGCTTCCTGTTCAAAAATCATTTTTTAAAATAATGATTTCACAACACTGCTACAAACTTAGGTGGCAGCAGACATCGAACAATTCTGAGTCAAAAATCATTTAAAACAATTTTTATCAATGAAATTTAAAAACAAAAGGTCCACAAAAACGATCAAGTGAAAAGGAACAAAGATTTGACGAAGGAATGATCAATGTGTTACCCTGGCATAAAGTGATGGGTGAGGAGGCAGAGTGTGCGTTCCAATCACGTATGGTGCGTGGGAAAAAGGAACTGAAAAGCTGAGTGGATGTACAAAAGAGAGCTAAGAAGAAAAGCCCATTATCTGATCTGCGCTGTTCACATTTTATATTGTGTATATGGATGGCGTATAGAGAAGTTGTAAACACGGGTAACAAAATCGCAGAAAGTTTCAGCCTGCGGTCTTGCCTCCGCGACCCCAGTGAAACCATGCTTGCCAAATTTTCCGCCTTCAAAATGGCGTAAGCGCTATCGCACGAAAACAATCCAGTCGTTATGCTGGTGCAGCTCTTGTTTGGATCATCTCGATTCTGGCGATACAACACTGACTGAGGGGTCCCATGGCAGCACAAGCATACACCAGAATGGGGAACACTGACACAAAAGAATAGAAGGCTTTGAGCTTGGCGGTTCTGAATGCATTTCGCATCGTTCAAAGATCTCCTAAAGTATTCTAGAATTCTTTTTTCTGGGATTCCTAATGTTTTCGCATGGACGATAAGGAATGAAACAGGGACGTTTTAAAACGTGTCCTAGGAGTTTTTTGGGTAACTAAATAAGAACATTTTGAGACATTTCCTCCTATTGTTAAGGGTTGATCTTGACATAATGTAGCTGGTGAGGCTTTCTTCCATTGAAGAGGATCTTTTATTTCTGCACTACAGATCTTTTACGGGAAGTGCACAAAATATTTCGTGGAAGTGTGTGATGAGCAGCATCTTTGCGCCGAACCTCGACTTAATGGATCCACAGCTCAGGCTGAAACATGTGCCCATTCTTCAAAATCGTTCGAAATAAATGCATTTTCGGAACCCCCTCTCCAGTCTGTTTTCTTTGTGTCTCAAGAGGCCTCAAACGATTACGTTTCCAGTACAAATTCCCCGGAAACACCAGGCAGCATCGGGAATACTTGATCTGAAATACTGCGGGAACATCTCAACCGTGAGCCATTGCAACACCACTGAAAGAGTCCGCGCGGTTTGACAGTTTCAGGTCCCCAAAAGCGATAAAACAAATACCTGGATTTATGAACTATAAAACTGCGGCCTTTTAGAACCATTTCTGCAAAGTGCAATAACAACCATCATGTAGAACCAGGGCCGCGCAGAGATCGATTTGACTGCAAAATTTTGGGGGACAAAGGGACCTGACTGAGATGATAGGCATGATAAATGGGAGAATTTTTTGTTTTGCAAATTTTGGGTCTTGTCCCCCAACACGACTCTGCGATGCACGACAATGGTCACCAAAGGGCGAATTCTTGATTCTTTTTCGTGGCAGACGCGCATTCGCCAGCTTTCGGGACACGCACAGAGTTTCGCACGGCCAGTGACTTCCTCGGAATTAAATGCGGGGGGGGGCTTGTTTGTTGCAACAGTGACAAATGAGTGACGAAGTCATGGATTCTGCAGTTAACTTCAGCAGTTATAACTTATACACGCCTCGCCAAAATTCTTGGAACAGATGGAGTGCATAGATGCTTAGACGACATGCATTTGAAATCAACGTCAACATGCGCCGCAAAAACACTTCACTTTCTTGGAACGCGTGAAACATTCGTGTTGTGCGTGAAGTGTGGTCTCATGAAAAAAAATTTCGAACGTGGGAGTTCGTTCATACTCCGATGCCACATGCCACATTGCCACATTGCCACATTGCCACATGCCACATGCCACATTGCCGTCAACACGCGCCGCAAAACACTTCACTTTCTTGTAACGCGTAAAAAACGCGCTTCCCACAAAACTCTTCGAACAGAATATGGAGTGCACACTCAGACGCCGTGTCCGAGTATTTACAACCTTCGTCGACAGACGTCGCAAAAACACTTGACAGTCATGTAACGCGTGAAACGTCATCAATTCCTGTTGAAATTGGATAGCCCCCGATAATTGGAGCCAAACATGTGGGATTTCAACTCTGAAAAACTTTACCTTTGTAACGACATTGAGATCTTTTTCTGAAATGACAAAATCCTGAAACTGCTTCTGCCTTTTGGTGTTTCCGAGGGGGTAAAATCTCCATCCCTGAAATGTTCCGCTTCTGCACAAGGTATGCGTAAAACCCTTAAAGCTCAATGGCGGCATTTGAAAAGTCGTTAATTTTGTTTTTATGGCGAAATTTTTTATTGGCCGTCAGGTTTCGCAGGGAAAAGCGGCGACCAGCTGCGACAAACATAGCGAAACTTGGCTCCGCCACAAAAACTGTTCAGGAACATACTTGGGGAGTTCAAGTCGAGGTTTAATTTGCTCCGAGGAGCGAAACATTATGACTCCCTGCCCCGTCCCTTTTGAAAAATATGAGGCAATGGATCGAATTTGCACTGCGTGGTGGAATTTGATCACAACCCTTAACTCCCAAACGGTACATTGTTGCATGCTTAATCTTTTGGTATGCATAATCTTTGGTTTATGCATAATCTTTTCACAATCCTTACTATGCATAATCTTTTGGTATATGCTGCATTGCGGCGCTTGATATTGCCATTGCCATGCATGATTGTAAATAGCTCCTGAGTTTGATAAACGAACAACAATGTACAAAACTTGTGACCGGTAATGGGAATGCATTTTAAACCCAAAATGTAGGCCAATTTTCCAATGTTTGGTGTACAGAATTGAATCTACAAAATTCATATCCAAGAGCTTCAAAAAACGTGTTCAAACATAATTGATTAACGTTTGGGTTCTAAAAGCTCGATATGTTCATAACATCATAAACAACCCAATATGCATCCCCGCCAAAATTGATAGACTCAGGCGCCATTTACTAACGACACTCTCAAACAATCAATGGCGCACAAATCGCCGCAAAATACATCATGACAATTCCTGTCAGGCGTGAAACACCGTCAAGCCAAACGACCTTTGAAATTCTTCCCATGAAGGAACGAGCAATGGGGTCTGCGCTACACACCAATCCCAGAGAAGCAAACACTTGAATGACCTCACGTTTTTGGAGAGTGGGAGGCCAAGTTCACCGACCGCAGTGGGAGACGAATGGTAACTTGCCCACCAATGCGATTGGAACCTCACCTCCGGCCGAAACACCCCAACCCGTCCCTCTCCATGCACATATACCATTAATCACCATAAGTGATGGGTGTCTTTTAATGCCAGTTTATTGGTGCTACCACTATACCTCCACAATCGCACGGGTCTCCTTTTGGGGCCTACTGACAGCAGGGTTGCTCAGAATTCCATTGCGTTGGACAACTTTCATTTCGGAGGCATAAAACGATACTTTTAAGCCCAGTTCACACGAGAATCTTGTTATAATTAAGTTCTGTTTATCAAAAGTGGACCACTGGGCACTCGTGGATCCGAAAGAATGCGGTGCCTCGACCGTTTAGGGAAGCATCGCTTCTCACCCACTAAAAGTTTGAGAATGGGTCGATAAGTCATTGCAACCCCAAAGTCTCCAATAAATCGCTTTACCGGATGAGTCTCCTCCGTTGGCGAGTGCCAGCATTTCTGATGGAAACTTCGGAGGAACCAGCTACTGCCATGGTTCGATTAGTCCTTCGCCCACTATGCCCAGCTCACAAGATCGATTTGCATGTCAGAATCGCGGCGGCCATCCACCAGAGTTTCCCCTGGCTTCGTCCTCGCCGGGCATGGATCACAGTCTTTTGGGTTCCAGCGTGTGCCAAACTATCATTTGTGTCAATTTTCAGAAAGTAGTAATTTTACGCCCAAAATGGACCTAAAAATTTTAAAATGTCTTCAATTTCAAGGGACTCCGTATCAACGACCCTTTGCAACGGGCTCTGCCCCTTGGAACCTCTCTGGAGCTCTTCCCGCACCCCTCACCGGCACCGGCGGTGCGACTTCGGGCCCCTCCTCGCTGACGGCTGGATCTGCCACTGCCCACTGCAAGGGAGGGTCCAGAGGCGAACGGGCCTGGTCCGATTTGCAGCCCAAATTTCTCTGACACAAAATGTCCTCGTGTAAACAAGGCTGTACAATTCACTCACCTCTTATATTGCTATGCTAATTCGTTGTTTCAAACCTTAATATTCTTTTGACTACCTTTTCCCCAAAGTGTTTTGAACCCCCACTCCCCCACACTTGAATCCCTCACTACCCTCCTCGTTGGGCTGTTTTCGGTTGATAAATTTGTTTCCGCTGTTTCGCGGATAAATTAAGGAAAACTCCGGCAATAACGATTCTCTCTTCCCCTAGCTCTCTCCCCCGTCTCTCCCTCTCTCCCCACGTCTCTCCCTCTCTCCCCAAGTCTCTCTCTCTCTCCCCACGCCTCCCCCTCTCGCCGTCTCCCCCTTTCCCTCTCTCCCACTCTCTCTTCCCTTCTTTCCCTACCCCATCTCTCTCTTTCTCTCTGTCCCTTCTCTCTCTCCCTCCCTTTCCCTCTCCCTCTCTCCCACTCTCTCTCCCCCTTTGTCTCCCTACCCCTTCTCTCTCCCTTTGTCTCTCTCTCCCTCTCTCGGCTATTTCTGTTTCGCAACTCGCGGAATAAGTCTGTTAAAATTAAATTTTATTGCTCTCAAGGAGTCGACCGGTTTATTGATTTGCCTTCTCGCTGTTTTCTAATCGCAGGACCAAAACAGCGTTCTCCAAAACGGTTGTAACGCGTAAGTAATTCCAAAGATAAGCATGCTTATCTTTGGGACATCCAATGTCTCAATTGCGAGCTCGATGCCATGCGTTTTACGCGTCGCACGAATGTCAGTGTGTTTCCTATCTGGAGGATATTGCCAATAAAATGTTGTTATTGTATGTTTTTTGGTAAATGTGTTTGTGGCTATTATTGGTTAATTAGTATTTTTATGAATGTAATTAATAAATATTTCTATAAAATATATCCTAAATTCAAATGTGTCAGACAATCCAGGCAATATGATTTAGCAGATTGGGATCTGTTAAGATCTTCCTCAAATTGTATCCTTCCCAATTTTTTGGATCAATCTGGCCATGCTATGGGAGTTATGAGTTATGGGGATATCCCTTTGAAGTTCCTCTGTCGCTCCTTGAGGTCATACCTGTACGTGAGAGATAACGTCAGACGTGAGGTTCCCAAGAGCATGAACCGAGAGTTGATTCCCGGTTCTTTCAAATATTTGGGTGTTTTGTTATTGTTATGTTGTTTGTGCTGCTTGTGTATGCTTGTCTCGTGTATGTACATTCGATTGGAAGAAATTCCGAAGAATAAAATGTTTTTGAAAATTGCTTGAATTGATTGACTGACAAAGTTGGAAAAAATTTCAACACGCTCGTGTGCAACATGCCACTGGACTCAGACAATATGATGACCCGCAAAAGGCACTCGAGCAGACACTGGAGAAAAAGGCACTCCATTAATGGGCACTCAAGAAAATGGCACTCATCGAAAAAAAGGCACTCACTTTCCATCATAGAAAGGTACCAATCCATGATGGAAAGGCACCAAAGAAAGGTCCCATTTGGTACCAATCCATCCATGATGGAATATTTGCCCATTGCTGATCATCTCAATGCAATTTCAAGGAGCGGTATTCATTCGCATGCGGGGTTCCTACAATGTAAACGGCACCACCGAGAAACAAAACGGCAACGCAGAAAAACAGTCTCTAAGCACAGCCAAAACGCTTTAAACAGGTAGTGGTTCAACTTGGCTGCGGCAGCATTGCTGCAGATGAGGCCGAATTTCTGCCTGGAATTAAGTTCATGCGATCCTCTGCCAGATGGCACTCGGTTCGGTTCTTGGGCCAACTCGGAACAATGCGAGTGTGCCGGAACGCTGTGCCATTGGCAACGGTAACTCAAATTTCTCATGAACCAAAGGCGGATTTTGATTTTCTTGTTGTGGAAGAAAGCTGAAAGACAGGCGATTCCTCATGTGCATAAAATCTCATACTTTTCGTGAATAAAACTTCAAAAATCACGCCAGTAATGAAAGTGTTGGAAGAAAGACGCGATAAAATTCTGGGTCCCCCGCACATATTTTCAACAATTGCGCGAATTTTTCCGTTGTAACATGGTTACGGTCTGTGGAAAAGTTTTAGATGAAGCTTTCAGCTATCCAAAAACACCAAAATCATTGCATTTGGACGTCATTTGCTGCTTTTATGAAAGGCAGAACTCGACCCGGCACATTCTGTTCTTCGATATTCGAACACGCGCCATTGTGACAAAGTCGCACATGCATGCTTGATTCTGCGCGCATGCATGCTTTGTTCTGTGCCTATCCGCAAGATGGCAGTGTTGGCGTTTCTTGGGCTGTTCGAAACTGAGCGGACGGCGAGTGATGGAGTTGAACCACTACCTGTTTAAAGCGTTTTGGCACAGCTTTGACATGGTATTCTTTTTTCTCTTTGGGCACATCCCGTGCCGTACAGATCCCTGCTCGGATACGATCTGTGCTCCGGAGGAGATCTGTCAACTGGACGAAGACCGAACTCCCAGCTGCAGGTGTCCAGACGATTGCGGCCTTGACTTTGAACCAGTCTGCGGCTCAGACGGAAAGACCTACAGCAATGAGTGCCTACTGCTGCTGGAGTCATGTCGGAGCAAGAAGCACATAAGAAGCATCTACACTGGACAG
>JASGXE010012908.1:0-12194 GCA_030068105.1 Sinentomon sp. SZTP_YWyxl
CTCACGGCTGTCATTTTGGCATTGATGTGGTCGGTTGGAGAGTCTGGTGCTGGGTTTCCAAACTTGCAGGTTGATGGTGCATTGGGTTTCCAAACTTGCAGGTTGATGTTGATTGGGTTTCCAAGATGCAAACTGAGCATATTGCTCTTATTGATGGTAGACTTGCTCTTCTCTGTTTATCTGGTCTCCCTTCGATATAGCAGGATGCTGCTGTTCAATTATTGTGCTTTGTGGTGGGTAGGGTTTACGCGATGATCGTGCTGTTGTGGCAGCGGGTTTGTAGATTTGAAATCTGTCCACCATATGGAGTTCATTCTTGAGGTTGATGTAAGGGGATTCTTGAAGTTGATGGCAATTCACCCCAGTCATCTCCTCTTGTGTGGTTGCTCTTGCCAGAGACAAAAATTTGTGATGCGTCACTGCTGATGTTCCCTCTCTGGATGTTGTACTGGTGTTCCTTGTGATTTTGAAATTTTGTTTCGTGTGCCCCATGTGTCGTTATTGTCAGCTGCATGGTATTCGTAACTTATCTGAATTCTTTTACTATTTTGTGACTTAAACTCTCAAACTTTGCCAGTTTTTTAGAGAAAGGTAGTGTGTGAGTGGGCACAAGTTAGCAATATGAAAAATTAACTTTGCACGTTTAGAAAGTTGACAAATCATGTTGCAAGTTTCCTCCCTGCCATCAATCAGAACCTGTTGCATGCCTTCAAATTTGAAACAAGAGTTTTGTTTTGCTGTTGGCTTCCGATCGTCGCATCATATCTCTTTGTTCATCTCTCTCGCTCAGTCTACCAACTCAACTCGCAACATGTAATGCCGTGGAAGGGCGGCAAGGCTGGGTGATGTCAGAACATCTTCTTTGTCACCTTTCACACACAGTGAAGTCTGCAGAGACGGATGACAATAAAATCTCAAAACCGTTTGTCATTTTTGACGTCCGTGCCACCTAAAGTTTATAAGGATGGGTGTCTCGCCTCGGGTTCACCAAGGATCGCCAAAATGGTCAGACCTTACAAACTTTTGCGAAGGTCTGTTCGTACTCGCTTAATTTTTGTCTTTCTCAATTAGCAGGCCCGTTGCATTGTGATTGAGCTTTGTAAAAAGATTTGCACCGCATATAACAGTTTAATAGAGTATAAAAGAACTTGTGATATGGCCAGCCAAGGGGTCAAAACTTCAGCCAGAGAATAAAACTAAATTCACAGATTTCAAAGATCGGGGTGAGGGGAAAAACACAAAACTGAAAAAAGCATGGATACAAAAGGCTTGCACGAAGCTTGGCAAAGCAGGGCTGCATCAACACTATTGTGGACATCTTCTGCATAAAAGATGGCAGAAACATCATTGGCAATAGCATAGAGCTGCATTTAAAAAATTCGATAAAGGGTGATTCAAACCTGAGGATTTTTCCATGAAAAAAATATTCACAAAAATTATTTGTGAAGAATATTCACAAATTATTTGTGATCGGTCAAAGCATCCATCCCATTTGTGTTGCATCATGTGTTGCAAACTTCCCTGTTTTATTCTGATAATTTTTTGCTTTTAAAGATTTGCACTTTTTATTGTGTTTTTCTTGCCAAATGTTTTTGATGCAGCTTGTCCATTTTTGTTTCACATTATTATCTGTCACATGTCAAATGTAGTGCATAATGCTGGTAAATTCGAGGATCGTTCAAGCTGCTGCAAGCCTTGACCCACTTTGGGAGATGATGGGCCATTTTGTTTGTTGTCCCTTGTTTCTGCATGTTTTTCAGCCAGTTGAGCCAAAATTTGAGTGCAACAAAATAGTTTTCATTTTTGGACATGGAATCGTTTGGAGCAATCCGTCATTGCATTTTTGATTGATCAGCCACTCAGGGTTTGTCATGGCTCAATGTTCTTTTATGAAGAACTTTTCCTGGACCATCTTGATGATCAAATCTTCCATAATACATGTACAGGGTGATTGAAAAGTAATTTTACAGGGAGACACTCGGGTCGTGAGATCAATTTGATTGTATATCTGCCCAGTTATTGCACTGCAGTCACAGTTCTCTGCATAGAATGGACACTTTGTATGGAAGGAAAATTTTGGAATCTTTGAAGAGATTATGATGTAACCTGTCGAACAAACATACAGTCTGAATGGTTTAAAATCAATTGAAATACTGACGAGGATTGTCATAAACGATTCCATGTGAAAAATTGAAAACTGATCATTTTGCACTCATATTTGGTGCCCAGAACTTCCTGAAAAGCATGTATAAAAAAGGAACGTTGGCCGGTTTTTAAGTCTTCTCAGTCACCCCTGGCCATAATTTTTTCAGCTCATTCCATCACATTGCTTCCTTGAATTTTCAGCACAAAGTTTCACTTTTCTGGCACTATCGTAAAAATGCGGCAATACACAGCAGACTGATACTGCAATTGGTCGTTTCTAACACTTTGTGTCCAGATCTGTCCCTCGCTCCGCTTGTGAGTTACGTCTTGAGATCCACCTGGAAACATCTGATACGAACGTATACCTTCCCCAAACACTTGTTTGAAGTCATTCTGAATTTGAACTGCAAACTCCCCCAGTTTGTCCAAAAAATCAATGCATATTTTCAAGTTTTTTCTTTGGTGAATTCCATCTTTTCTTGGCGTGGGGACAGACAGATGAATAAAACAAGCTGGAATCCTTTGAAAACTTGTTAGCAAAATAAAAGACAATGAACATCACTGAGCTTGCCTGGACAGGAAATACAGGGTGACTGACAAGACATAAAAAACTGGCCCACATACATGAAACGGAATGGTCCTATCATGTCTCGAATTAGGTCAGGGCTACAGCAACGACCCTCGCATAAACATATTCAGTGGTTCTGCTAGATATTGGAGCAGATTTGCCATTTTTTTGCTGTTTACTTACAAAATGTAAAATTACTTTTTCGATCTTTTTCTGTAATTGATTTTTCGTACTTCTTTTCCCGAAGTGGAACATGTGACTTTTTATATTCAGTCATGCCTGATGCCAAGCAATTAGCAATGTTTTTAACTATTGGTGCCTTGGACTGAAGAATTGTTGATGCAATATTGTGAATGGGACGATATGGATGGGTGACCGAGGGCTCTTGCGATGGAGTTGCCCCTTTCTCTTCATGCATTATGTCAGCAGATTCATATGACCCACCGATGAGAATTATGTGTCTGAAGTCTTAACAACCATCAACACCTTCCTGGGTGACGTCGAAGGCCATCTTCATTGTCTCCAAAGTTTTATCTCCAAACCATGTTCACATTGTGAGTGCAGTGTTTTCACGCTTTCAAAGTAACGAAAAGAGGACGAGGAATGCTCTTGCCTTCTGACGACAATTGGTGGGACCAGACACATGATTCAACTTCCAACTACCTTCAAACCAAAGACTTGTTCCTCGCTTTTCCATGTTTTTTAGAATCTACCAAATTCAAGCACTGCAGCCTTCTTTGCTCATGGGCCAATAAGGTTTGTCACTGCCAACTTATTGTTTATTTTCTGTTCAAGTGATTGGGGCCAATTTATGCGGGCGTGAGGCCCCGGCGAGTAGGAGGGAGCGCAGCGGCGTGCGTTGAAGGGGACTGGGCGCGAGCGCGCCCGGAGACGCCGCTGGTGCAGATCTTGGTGGAATATTTTGGGTTGGCCACCCACTTATCGGCCTGGGTTTTCCAAGTGCCACCCACTTTCCCCCATGGATTGCAAGCCTGCGCATGTATGCTCATATCTCCAGTGTTCATATGCCCCATGTTCGGCATCCTTCCAAATGCTGTATTGTTGACCAATGCTGGAATGTTCAGCCAGAAACAGGATTGCACAATCACAGATTGTTAGCAGTGATCGTCAAGTGGCTTTTCCACTGTTCCCAGTGTAGGAAGCAGCACTTGTAGTGTACGGAAAACAAGAATTGGAATCATGTTTTGGCCTGAAGATGTGAATTGTGTGGGTCATTACATTGGTGCAGGTGTAACTTGTTGCATGGCATGCCCTCGTAAATATATGTATCAGCCGTGAGAACTTTTTAATTTTGATGTTGAGGATTTTAAAGTGATTTTCGACTTTTATTCAGTGATATTTGACTTTTTTGTTCAACCTTGGTCTTAATGTTCATAGCACTGAAATTTCGTGAGTCACAAACATCGATTCTTTTAATTGGTGGATCTGATAGCAGCTAACTTCTAGGATTTTGATATTCGATGCCATTTTCAGTTGAAGAACTGTTAGAATGACCAGACGAGTCCTGCTGATTAATCAGCCAACAGGGGATTCCCTGGGACATCCTTGTTTATCGCAGCTTGTGATGAGATCTGGTCATTTGCAGCAGATATTTCTGGACTGTTTTCATTTTCAGAGCTTCGAACAGTTGGCAAGACAAGATATTTTTGAAAGGTGCATATTTTTGGCCTTGTCTTTATTATTGGCCCCACTGTCACTTGTTACGAGTTTCTTTCAGGAGCTCATGCATTTCTTTCAGGAACTCATGCATCTGAAACAAAACTTGAGCTTGGGGAAGACTTTTTTATCCCCCCCTCCACCACTCAAATAATGTTTTTTGTAGATTTCATTTCCATGCATGTGCAGAAACTTCACCAGGCCACTCACTTTTTAGTTCCTAATTGACAAAATTGCACCATTCCGCATTAGAATGCTGCCATTAACAAGTGCCAAATTATTAAATTTCGGTTAACGTCAGCTTTTTGTGATACATTTGTGGTTGTCTAAATTCTTGCATACGAGTGTTCGCAACTTTTCAAATTATATCAGTATTTTTTTCAAATTCAGTATCCTTCGTTGTTGGCTTAATTTCACGTTTCTCATTCTGAAAGTGACCCAGAATAGAAGGTGGAAAAATGCCTTGAATGATTTTGTGATGAATGAAAGCAGCAAACCAACTTCCATGTCCTTTCGTCTAGCCCATGTATTCTGATGCTGAACCTTGTCAGTGTCTTTGACCAGCATGCCAAGCATACCCAGAGCAGCCCATTCAAAACTATGAAATAAGTTGGAACATCTACATCCTGAAAGGTGATCATGTCGACGGTTGCCCATCTGAAACAGAAGGGGCAACCAAGCAGGAACTAGATGCTAACCTCAAAAATCGATTAAATTTTGCCATTTGTGGCTGAAAATTGAAAAACAATTTTAATAGTTTTAAATGGGCCACTTTGTTTTTGTCTCTTTGGAAGATTCTAGGGTTGCCAGCAACCTGGAAAAGTCAGGGAATTTGAAAAAACCAGGAAAAGTCCAGGGAATTCAAGGCAACTTACAATGGCAAGTTGCACACTTTTTCGGAGTTTAGACTGCGATCAAATTTTGATCCTTGCAGGAAAAGGTGGGCATTAAATGTGTCATTTGTTGCTCAGACCTGTAACACACCTTGAAGCATACCTGTGAGGCCTCTGCAGAACACCATTCACATGAGAATACTGATGATTTCATTTGGGTTTGATCAGTGCTGAAGTTTGCAAGTGAAATGTGCCATAAGGCCAGGGGTGTATGGGCCGCGGATAGTGTCGCACCACCTGCCATTGCAATTGAAAAAATCCCAATTATTTCTGATTTTGTGGCATCTTTTTCACATGCAACAGTCATCTCGACCAGTGACGTGTTTATGGCAGCCTAAAACTCGCTTCCTCCTGAAGACAAGCTGCTGACGGTGTGCCTGATGCCTGAAACATGATTGACGAGTCGCCAAGAAGCATCTTGCATCATTGGTGTTATGCATCAGGGTTCCAATCACTGAAAGAGTGGCATTATTTATTTATTTTTCTCTTTGTGGGGCTTTGTGCCTTCAAAATGCTTGGCTTGATTTCTGGCCAATTTATGCACTCCTGGTTTATTCCACTTGAAATATACAAACTGAGCGTGCTGAAAGAGAGGGAGAACGTTAGAATTTGGAAAGATACAGGAAGGCAGAACACCTACTGATTGCCATGTCAACAATTCAACTGTCCCTTTCATTCCCGTTTGCACTTCTTTTTCCTTCTCTGATTTTTCACTTCAACAAAACGGAGGGAGAGCATGATGCAAACAGTGCCTCAGTTCCAGCAGACAAAAGTAATGAATTGAAAACCCGTGGAATTATAAATTTGCCGAAGGTGCAGGAAACCTCATTCCACTTAAAGATATAAACTGAGAAGTCTTTCAAATATGCTTGGAGGAAAGCCAGAATTTCTGCAACAATGAAAAACTGGTCGAAAATTGATGATTCGGCACAGAAATCGAAGATTTTTCTGATTGCTGAAGCATTCTCAGATTATATCTTCAAATGGAATGAGGTGTAGGCTTGGCATCATACTTCGGAAGCAATCTGACTTTACAATATCATGCAGAATACAGTTTATTCGGTTGAGTTCACAAGATCCATCTTGTTGAGCCCAGGGAAAATCAACGCTTCTGTCCATGCACTTGTCAAGAGTGTCCAGCAAACTTCAATACCTGGAAAAGTTTGGGAATTTTCTTCTCCTGTAAAAGTCAGGAAATTTCTAAAAAATGACAAAAGTCAGGGAATTTTCAGGAAAATAAAAATCTCCGATCCGAAACCAATCCGAAAATCGGTTTTTTTAGTGATCAGGGAATTTTGAAAACATGCTCTGGAGAAGACAGGGAAAAATCGGAATTTGTTTTTTCTAAAAATGCTGGACAACTAGATGTTTGTCTGGAATTTGTAGCTCTTTTCTGAGAAGGGTCGATATCGTCCATCCCAGTTCAAGAGGCATATCATCCCAAATGGGTGAGATTCCATTTTTTTTTTCAATTTTATTGGCCTGCTGCCTTGTTCTTCTCTCTCTTCAAAAGTCGTCGGAAGCCAGAAAATACATGAATCTGGAGAAACACAGGCTATAGCTCCTAAACTCGGTTCGACAATATGGACCCTTCTCAGACAGTGCCACAGTGCTGTTTGCTAACCAAGTAAGTCATCAGTCAGCAACAATCACGCTCTGAAGAGAGCACACAAGATGGGGGACTCTAATTTGTTATGATGTCAATAATCCCCCAGTGTGATCACATCAATCATGACTCAAGAAAGGAAAAAAGATGGTTGCAAGCAGAAATTAAAAATTTCAGCCAACTTGCAAAAGGGCTGATTATTTTGCTGAATGTGTGACGAAATCCGGCTAAGGAAATCAAAAAGTTCGACACCATTTTAAGCAGCATCATCTCAGCGCATTGCATTGGCAAGAGTGGTCGCAAACCTTTCAGTATTTGAAAAGCTGTATCAACATTGAAGCAGTCACAACTTTTTTGATGCAAATGGTGAATGAGGAGAGAATGGAAGCAAAGAAAAATTCATTTCGGCCATCCAAATTGTCAAAAATTGTTCGCAAGCATGTCCAAATCAAGAAATGCCCATACAGGGTGTTCCTAAATCCACGCAATCTGAAATTTTTCATGCAGCTCAACATTTCGACGCGTCATTTTGAATGTCCCAACCTTCGACGTTTTTGTTTTTTTTTTATTTTGTTTCGGACTCTTGGTTACCATCGGGGCAGCAAAGCCATAGAGCCCCCATGGTGTCTCAGTGAATGCAATTGCATGCATGTCTGTGCATACAGGAAATCACAGTGCATGTGAAAACACAGTCAAAATGATTAGATTTCTGCCTTGCCCCTAATGCAGTATGCAACTCGGAAAATTTAAACCATGCATGTGGCATAGCAGATTAGGGCATAGCAGATTTCAAGAGGGGCCAGAAGGTGATGTAAAAAATTCCGGCCTTGCCCCTTCTGCGTATGCAACACGATAAATTTCAACCATGCATGCTGCATAGCAGATTGTTTTAGAGGGGCTAGAGGACATGTTGCAATTTCGAATGTGCCCCTTCTACGTATGCAACAGGCACATTTCATTTTCCGCGTTGCACACGCAGAAGGGGCAAGGCATAATTTCATTTCTGACTATTGAATAATTTCTGCAAAGCCATGCATGCACTTGGTGCGAACTGAGATACCATGCGGGCTTTACAGCTTTGCTGCCCCTATGGCAACCAAGAGGTCGTAAGAAATTAAAATTAAACAAATTAACAAAATGAAAACGTAACGTCAAACGTTGGGACATCGAAATTTACCCTCGAAATGTTGAGCTGCATGCAAAATTTGCGGTTGCGCGGTTTTTTTAAACACCCTGTACTTGGGCACCCCTGTAAAAATGGTTGCCGATCCCTGATTGCTACAGTTATAATGAAGTAAGACGTCACAGCAACCGACGAATCACAATGCAGGAAGAAGGGCCGTCAACACGTCATAAATTTTTTGAACGTGGAAGTTCATAAAAAGTCGGGTATAGTGACAGTACAGCCATGTGGCTTTTGAAACAACACCCGAAATGTTAATTAGTGAATTCAGAATAAGATTTAAAGAGAACGGATTGACATTTCCGGGTGAAATTTCACATGCCGGACCGAAATTTCACGCCGAACCTGGATTTGTGACGCAATGCGACCCAGGCGGGTGAAAGTCAGAGAGAAGTGCCCTAAACGGTGTCATGTCGTGAAAATCAGCCCACATGAGCTGATAAAATGGTCATAAATGTCGAGAAAATGTCATAATTGCACGATAAATAGGGTTTTATGACACATTTATCCGAGGAATTTGATTCTGAGTGAAATTCCTGCGTGTACGGCTCGACTGTTTTCGTTAAACTCGCGCAAAGATGGCCTTCGTCGAGATTTGAATGATTTAGGAGGCAACACATTTTCGTGAAAATCGCATTTCGCAGCCAAATTTCGAGAACTCTTGCATCTATTTCGCAAAAACAAGCACCTGTCGCGTCCTTTGTTGGAAGCAAGAGCTAAAATTACGAAATTTGTAGAAGCGACAACTCTTGCTAACTGCGAAAACTATCAATTGCATCTATTTCGCAAAAACAAGCACAGCTGTCGCGTCCTTTGTTGGAAGCAAGAGCTAAAATTACGAAATTTGTAGAAGCGACAACTCTTGCTAACTGCGAAAACTATCAATTGCATCTTGGTACCGGGTATTCCAAAAGTCCCGCAACATGGGCTTTGTTGTTTGCTGGTTTTTACTTAATTTTTCTGTTTTCTCCTCCCCTTCTTTAGCTGTCTTAGACTGTTTAGTGATATGGCGCTGACTTTAAAAGAGCGTACTGAAGTGATTTTGCTGAGTGGCGGAGCACATCCATTGAGTTGCCGTGATGTGGCCACCGAGTTTAATGCCATCGCGGCAACTCAATGGATGTGCTCCACCACACAGCAAAATCACTTCAGTACGCTCTTAAACACACTAAGACAGCTAAAGAAGGGGAGGAGAAAACAGAAAAATTACGTAAAAACCAGCAAACAACAAATAACACTGCTGAGCCTATGTTGCGGGACTTTTGGAACACCCGTACCCACTACCTATTTCGCAAAAACAAACGTAGCTGTCGCATCTTCTCTGGAAGCAAGAGCTGAGAATAATTGCGAGAGAAATGCGCAAAAGGAATTTTAAAAAATCAGTCAACACAGATGTCATAAGCCATCAGTGTCGAGAAATTCTCACAGGGGATTGTGAAAGGTGACCTCCGACGAGATGAAAATGATTTAGAAGGCAACACTAATTCTCAGAAAATCGCATAAAACATGGACAGGCAGCTTTATTGCAGCCAAATTTCGCACCGTGGCGTTCGACAGGATGTCCAGTAAATAAGTGTGGACCATGTAAATAGAATAGAAGCAAAGAAAATCTCATGTCGACCATTTAAATCGCCAAAAATGTTCACATGTTCACAATCATGCCCAAACCAAAAATGGTCATATTTGGACACCCCTGTTGAAATGGTTGGATATCCCTATTTGGGATAGTAATTGTGAATAAATACGCCACAGCAACCCACCAATCACAACGCAGGAAAAAATCCCGTAAACTACGTCATCGTTTATTTTTTCTTGGAAGTAACTCCGTAAAAAAGTCAGGTATGGTGACAATACAGGAAGTCGGCTTCAAAAACCATATTCCAAAAGATGACTTAAAGATTTCAGAATAAGGGTTAAAGAGAACGGATGCACATTTCCGGCTGAAATTTCACGTGTCGGACCGAAATTTCATGCTGAATCTAAATTCGTAACTCAATTCCACCTCAGATGGGTCAGAGTCGGAGAAACTTGTCACAAACGATGCGATCCCGTGAAAAGTTGCCCACATCAATTGGAAATTTGGTCGTAATTGTTGCAAAAAACGTCAAAATTGCATGAAAAAAGAGGTTTTATGAATAATTTTATTTGAGCAATTATATTCTGAGTGAAACTCTTACGAATGGGACTCGAAAGTATCGGTAAAACTCGCTTAAGGTGACCTCCGACGCGTTGAAAATGATTTAGAAGGCAACACTAATTCTCAGAAAATCGCATAAAACATGGACAGGCAGATTTATTGCAGCCAAATTTCGCACCGTGGCGTTCGACAGGATGTCCAATAAATAAGTATGGACCATGTAAATAGAATAGAAGCAAAGAAAATCTCATGTCGACCATTTAAATCGTCAAAAAATGTTCACAATCATGCCCAAACCAAAAATGGTCATGTTTGGGCACCCCTGTTGAAATGGTTGGAGATCCCTATTTGGGACAGTAATTGTGAATAAATACGTCACAGCAACCCACCAATCACAACGCAGGAAAAAATCCCGCAAACTACGTCATCGTTTATTTTTTCTTGGAAGGAACTCCGTAAAAAAGTCAGGTATAGTGACAATGCAGGAAGCCGGCTTCAAAAACCAAATTCCAAAAGATGACTTAACGATTTCAGAATAAGGGTTAAAGAGAACGGATGCACATTTCCGACTGAAATTTCACATGTCGGACCGAAATTTCATGCTGAATCTAAATTCGTAACTCAATTCCACCCAAGATGGGTGAGAGTCGGAGAAATTTGTCGCAAACGGTGTGATCCCGTGAAAACATGCCCACATCAAGTGGAAATTTGGTCATAATTGTTGCGAAAAACGTCAAAATTGCACGAAAAAAGAGGTTTTATGAAGCATTTTATTTGAGCAATTTTATTCTGAGTGAAACTCTTGCGAATGTGACTCGAAAATATCGGTAAAACTCTGTTAAGGTGACCTCCGACGAGATGAAAAATGATTTAGGAGGCAACACTTCTCGGAAAATCGCATAAAACATGGACAGTAGCAATTGTGAAATTTTCTTTCGTAAAATAAAATTGTCTTGCATCGCTCACAAAAAAGTAAATTTGTTTTCATCGTAGCATTTTAGATCTTGCGTCACCTACCCACCATGGGGACGCAGTAAATTATCACTTGCGAAAAAGAAGCGGTTTCTAAAGCTGAGCGAAAACTGGGACGCGATTGCTGGCCCTGTACGATCAGCGACGCGACAGTTGTCGCTTCTTCAACTTTCGTAATTTTCAGCTCTTGCTTCTCAAAAAGAAGCGACAGCTGTGCATGTTTTTGCGAAATAGATGCAAGAGTTGATAGTTTTCGCAGTTATTATTATTATTAAAATTAATTAAAAAATTAAAAAAAAAAAAAATTCTTAAAAAAATTTTAAAAATTTTTAAATTTTTTTATTTTAAAAATTAAAAAAAAATTTTTAAAAATTATTTTTATTTTAATTTTAAAAAAAAATTTTTTTTTTATTTTTTTTTTATTTTTTTTTTTTTTTTTTTTTTTTTATTTTTTTTTTTTTTTTTTTTTTTTTTTTTTTTTTTTATTTTTTTTTTTTTTTTATTTTTTTTTTTTTTTTTTTTTTTTTTTTTTTTTTTTTTTTTTTTTTTATTTTTTTTTTATTATTTCCAAGGTGCCCTCGGGACAAGCCCGGAACTAAAGACCGCTCGGGCCGAAGCCAAGAAACGATCTCGATGGGTCTCACGCAGCTGGAGGGGTTGCACTGTTTCGGGATAGTATTTTGCACTGTGCGGACAAATGGCAAACACTTCTTTTCTCAAGGAGCCTTGCTTCGACCGGTGTTTTCTCTTTCGTTCATACCTGACCGGGACATGTTGCCGCAACGGAGCGTGCTCACTAGTTTGGGAGTTTGTTACCGGAATATACACCAACGTGATGGTGAATCGGATGCTGGAGTTCATAGTGAATACCCAGCGTAGCTAATGGTGATTGACCAGTCCACATGACCACCTACTTGATATTTGAGAGGGGTTCATGTGGAAACGTTTGTACATCCGTCCGCAACACCCAGCGGGAGTTGGCACCCCGTCTGCCGCATCCCGTCAGAAGCGAC
>JASGXE010012909.1:0-27832 GCA_030068105.1 Sinentomon sp. SZTP_YWyxl
GGTTTTGTGGTTTGGTCAAGAGGCAGACACAACTTGAGAGAAGAAATATTGCTGGGGGACCCTACCGGCAATTTGAGTGGCCAAATCAAGTGTTCATCCCAAAAGGTGTCAGCCCAAAACCGGAGATCAGCCTAAAGCCAGTGCACCCGTGCTGACAAATTTCCGTTTCAGTGCAGCCGGCACCTCCAGGGTTGGCTGGCTAAGAGAGCCTGTGGGAGACGGCGCAATTTAAGCCCTGGATGGAACAGTGATTTCAAAGGGAAATGCATGCACCTGCCACTCCTTTGAGGATTGGCTCAGGAAGTTGCAACAACACATCAATGTGAAGGAAGAGTATCTTGAAAGGTTAAGAAAGTTTCAAGTTCCTACGTCAGCATAGGAACTTGAACTTACTCCCGACATACAGGACCGTTGCCATTGCTTTTTGAACCCCCAATGCAAAAAGTACTGTTAGGAGGGTCGCTTTACGGGTTTATGTGAAAGGACAGGTTTTTGACAATCCCGGACACAACACAGATGGGTCTCAAAACATGAGTTCGGGTTTTGATAACAACCATCACTGCTTTTATTTGACTAGGAAATCAATGACACCAAGCTGCTGATTGACACAAAACGAAAATATCTACACTCTGAACGTGGCCGGCCTCCTGTTTGCAAATCACAAATTGCTGACAAAAGTAGTTGAACCAAGGCCCGTGAACGTGTAAACGAAACACCTTTTACACTCACGGGCCTTGGGGTTTTACACTTACTTGGCATTTTACACTCGGGCCTTGGATTGAACTTTCCAGAAAGCAGCCACACGTGGTTACACGAACTTCGGGGATGTTTTAGGCCCCAGAAGGAGGATGCCGACCTGTCGAGCAATTGGCGGACACCAACCAGTTGGTTGACAACCAGGTGTGGAATTAAGGGAAAAAGGAAAGGAAGAAAGTAAATCACGTCCTGCGACTTTAGATGACAGAGAGCGTTTTGTGCAAAAATTTTAAAATGATCGATTGGGGCCCTGTTTTTCGCAAGAAAGAAAAATAACTTTTTTCTTACCTCTGAACCTGACCTAACCTTGTCCCCTCTCGGAAAGAACAATGCTCGGTGGGGGCCCCGGTCTGCCATCTAAAGTCGAGGCAGGGTTTGTACACTGGCGTCCCGGAAGTTACATTGCACCACATGTGGCTCTGATTGTAAGGTTAAGTTAGGTTACAATCAGGTTGGCTGAAGGTCAAGAGGGAGTTCTCCAATAGCTCGACCAGTCCACATGAGGTCAGGCATTGCAAAGTGTTCCGTCCGGGCAATCCATCAGTTTGCGTTGAACATGTCTCCGAGCAGCGTTTCTATCGGAGTGTCACCGACCGTCTGCTTGAAGAAGAGCTCCTCGAGGTGGTGACCCCTGATTCTCCTGATCCCAGGAAGCAGAAGGAGCAGTTTTCCGAATCTGGTTTTGTTCGAAGGGTTCCTCGTCAGGCAGTACTCGTGAAGCATCAGCTGGGTCTGATCCTGGAGGATTTCCACTTGGAGGGTGTCGCGAAGACCACGCGTTTCTGGAAAGAGAAGCACCAACATTGCCATTTTCGGCAGCTGAAAAATGCAATCTAAGGCTTGGACCTTTCTGACATTTTGGACAAGGACCTTTCGCTCGAGCTTTATAATCAGCAGCTTTGCATGTGGATACGCCAACTTCGTGGACGTTTTCTCAGCCTCAAAGGCGGATATCAAGCAGCAGGTTGACAACAAGTGCAATGGATGGACACCAACCAGGGTAACAGTTCGGAATACCTGCCGACATTGAACTGAACGAGTTATCACCATTGCTCTCTGATATACTTAAAGCTAACTAAACCTAACCTGACCTAACCCAACCTAAACTATCCCAACATACCTATTCTGACCTATCCTACCCTGCCTACATTGTCCTCATCTTCCTATCCTATATTATTCACTTGAGCGTGTGAGAAAGCTCGTCCAGTTCAGCTTTTTTCAGATGTCGGCAGGAATTCCGAACTGCAACCCCAACCAGTTGGTGCCCCTCCGATTTCCCAAAAAATTCCCATGGCTAATCTGGTAGGAGACAGAAATTCCCTCTGATTTCCTCAAATTACCATGGGCAAGCAGGGAGGAGATGGAAATTCCCTCTTATTTCCCCAAAAACGAACATGCGAAAGTGGGAGGCGATGGGAGTGGGGGGCATCTGATTTCCCCAAAAATTTCCGAGGGCTAGCAGCGAGGAGACGGAAATTCCCTCTGATTTTCCCAAAAATTCTCAATGACAATCGGGGAGGAGACTCTTCCCTATGATTTTCCCAAAAATTCCCATGGGCAAGGTGGAGGAGATAGAAATTCTCTCTGAATTTCCCAAAAATTCCCATGGTCAAGCAGGGAGGATATAGAAATTCCATCTGATTTCCATCTGATACATTCTATCTGATTTCCACAAAAATTCTCATGGGCAAGCAGGGAGGAGCAGATCTTCCCTAAAATTGCCATGGGCATGCAGGGAGAGAAATTCCCTCTGATTTCCCCATTTGTTCCTATGGGCAAGCAGGGAAGTGATAGAAATTCCCTCTGATTTCTCCAAAACTTCGCATGGGCAAACAAGGGGGAGACAGAAATTCCATCTGATTTTCCCAAAAATTCCCGTGGGCAAGCAGGGAGGAGACAGATTTTCTCTCTCTCTGATTTCCCAAAAATTCCCATGGGCAATCAGGGAAATCATTTCACATTTGTGCACAATTCGTAATCATTTGGCCTGAAACACCCAACTGTCCAAAAAAGACTTTAAACCGTGTGGCGAAGATTCACGTTTTTTCTCCATCAGGATGGCAACATGGGCTTCGTGCGTAAAAAACCTGTGCTGCACTCACTCCAAATGCGTATCCGCACTCCAAATTCACAAAATTTCGAACCATGCATGGGCTCTCGAGTTGCGCAGGTGTCCACAATGTTGTTCGCACTTGCAAGTTTATAGTACTCACTAGATCGCAGCGAAATTTTGAAATTGAAATATGAATTTCTTTTCAAAGTAAACTGTGATTTTTGCAAGGGTTTTTTTTTTTCAGTGAAAAACCCATTAATTATTCCCACCACATAATCTGCTATTTTTGGAGCCAAGAATTCTACTGCAATTCCCCGAGTGAACAACAGTCTCTGAAAAACTTACAAACTTTTGGAACACAACCGCTGAAACTGAATAAAACGCATTATTGCATGTGCTGCCATCTATGGGGAAATTTTACATCTTTTTTTTTCTTCAGAAGAACCAATGCGGCCAGTGTTGCCAGGTGGGTGATAAAAATTCCATCTGATTTCCCGAAAGGCCCCTGAAATTCCGATGGGTGGATCTGGTAAAAAACCCCAGTCGAGTTTCAACGGGCCTGGCGGGGGGTCAGGTCTGGGAGCAAAGCTTCCCATGCATAGGAGCTATGGGCATGTTGAAATGTTCTTTTTTGGTGAAATTTTAGTGTTCCGGAGGCCGGATTTCCCACCAGGACGAACCAAAGGCATTAACTTTTGGGAATGGCAAACCATCGGGAGCATTTCTCGGCAACATGGGCCCACGTGTGGAGTGCAATTCACTGAGAAAAGTGTGACCACTCTCCAAAAATCACAAAATTTCACCCATAATCACGGCGTTTGCCGACCAAAAACATTTTTGATTCGGTGGAGAAGTCGAGAAACCAGTGTCAAAGACCAAGCCAACCGACATCTGAATTCAAACAATTTGCTTCTTTCCTTGTTGAAGGGTGATTCCTGGCTATTTTGGAAAACCACTGTAAAGGGTTTTTTGAAGGGTTTTTGTTTTCCGTGGAACCAGAAAAAGTTTCAGATCACAAACAACCATAAAAAACAGCAACTTTTTGCTATGTCCTCAGATTTTTGGGCTTCCCTGTACCTATGTTAATGACCCAACCTGGTTTGAAGAGCACCAACGATTTGAGGAAGGTGAATTCGGTGTGATCGACGTGGAAAAACGAGAAGCGAACGATTGCGTCCCTCAACGACTTCGCCTCCTTCGAAAGGATCTCCTTCTTGTCGTCAGGACAACAGTCATCGTTGAACAGGAAGCCTGAAATTATTTGGGGAATATGGACGACCAATGTTGAGGAGAGTGTTCCGTTCCCCAATTTTCGCGACCAGACTGTGGCCATCAGGAAAACGTTCTTGGGTCACGCTCATGCAGTCTATTGAAAAAGGATGTCTAATTTTGAAGAAAAAAGGATTAATTTTTCGATTACCTATGCCTGCAGGACCAATTCGGCCGCATGTTCCCCATTGCTACTCACCCTCAGGTTCAACTCAATACTCAATCAGCTAATTCAACAGATGGATGCATTTTATACAACAATGGAAAGGGAATAAGCGTTGCACAAGAAATGGCTTTTCGCAACAGAAATCTCTCCTCGCATTGAATTCGCTCCTTTGAAGATCCTATTTGCTGCGGTGTTTAAATCCAAAGAGATATCGGATCAGGCAGGAGACAATTGCAGTCGATGATTTCTATTCGCAAAATGCTTCCTACACATTTGGCCAAGATGGGATGACAAGCGAACCAGGTATAACTATACCAATGATCGGCAAATCTTGGCCAACATGTGTGAACGAGGGGTCGAATATGCCCGTTAGTCTAAGAGGATCTTTTTGAGTTGCGCGGTTTTTTTGGAACATTAAACGCGTGAAACCTTTTTTGAAATTGAAAACCGTCTTCTCCAAACTTTTATCTGTGTATATGTGAAAGGAAACCTTTATACAAAATTCGAACAATGCTCCCAAGTATCCTGCCAAGTAAGCTTGGAAATAAGAAATTGCCTTACCATCATCGACCAGCCAAGTCCATTGGGCTGCGCTGATAACGAACAATTCTGACCAGCAGTCCTCGAGAAGGATGGTCTGATCGGCAAAGGACAGCTGTGCAAGGAAAAGAAGAAAGGAATCGTCTGAAACAGGCTGTTGTTTTTATTTTTTCCAAAAGCTGTGGCATTCCAGCGGAGAGATCATGACGGGGGTGAGGCTAACTCTGAGCTGCGAGGTAAATTTTTTCCATTGGAGCAGATTGCAAAAATTTACCACGCAGCTCGGAGTTTGCGTTTCCCCCGTCATGATCTCTCCGCCAAAAAAATGTTGTAAAAATGCAGGAGGAATAAAATTTCCCACCAATGTTTTGGCATATTTGCCACCACCCACCGCTGACTCCATTGAACATGTCGAAATTTGCGAAAAAAGATATATGCATGTCGCTATTCGTCTCCACAAAGTGATTGCGGCAAATTTCTCAACGCAGTTTGATAAGCGTGATCAAAAAATGCTGGTTCCATTTTTGATGGCATGAGTGCGCAATCTGCAGCCTCATATTTTTGCAAACATGTCGGAAGGGGGAAAGGAGGATATGCCATCAGGAAAGTCACAACTCTTGCTCTTACGATCATGTGGCAAGTTAATACCGACCTAAAAATTGTGCTGAATAAAGTTTTGTTAGAGCGAAGAATAGCAGAGTTTCTCAGATTTTATAGCGTGGCTGTTTTCACACATCTCGCTTCGGCAGATAGGATATGCTTCCTATTCAAACAGGTAATGCAAAAAAAAATCTGGGAAAATCTTGGGAAAATCGCCCATCAAAAAGAGTCGAAAGACATTGACACCAAATTGGCGGCAATTTTCCATGCAATGAAATTTTTCCTCTGTTGACACCTCGTCATCAATGTTTCGAATCGAAATTGCCACAACTGTTTTGTATTGTATTGTCTTTAATGTTTCAGCTTGCGATATACAGTTCCTTTTTTATATCGTGCACATGCTGCATGTTTGATTGCGCAATTTATCAGCGTATTTTGTTTTGCGAACTTTGCCATTATTCCATTTCGGCTGCTGGAATGCGATCATTGCAGGTGCGGTGCAGGGTGCGCTCTTTTTATTGGGCGTATTCAAAATTGCGCAAAAAGGTGGCAACCGAACAACCTCTTGAGTGAATATGTTGTTCCGAAAGTCGGAAGAAACGCATTGACGACTCCCTTGCGGCGTTACTTTCCGGCCCTGCTTTCCTGAGAGTGCCCATGCCTCCGCTAATACCAAGCCCGTAAGCTACCACCCACCTCCTGCAGTGTTTATGGCCAGCAGAACCCCAGCAGTGGAAGTCTCTGCTAGATAAAAAACTGGACAACCCAGTACTGAGGCTGGGTGCTGTTGGCGCAACCTTGAAAACTCGAGCAGCCAGCAGTCAGGAAAGCAATTGAATTGAAAAAGATAACGAAAAACAAACGACCCGAGCTCTCTCATTGGCAAAAGGTGGACGACCAGAGGTCAAGCATGTGCACTGCTTATATGCCTTACAGTATAAATGCAAACATTTGAAAGAACAAAAATGCCAAAACTTAATTGAAAAGGCGACGAAACGATTTGACATAAAATCAGTATGTGGCAATCAAGCAAAAGGTACAAGAATAAGAGCATTTTGATGGAGTTAACCTCAAGTAGCAGGAGAATTTCTGATCAAATAAGAGTCCCTGGGCAAGAGAATTCCACTCCCGAAGGGTTTTCGGAAAAAAAAAAAAGAATGGAAATGAGTGTTCAGCTTCACAGTGGGAACCAAAACCTTGTTAGCATGAGAGCGGCTACCATTGAACTGACTCATTCGAACTTCATCTGGAAGAGGAATCAGCAGGGAACCCCATTTTTTTGTATGACAATTGGTGATCTCATTCTTGGCCAACCAAGATATTTGGCTCAAAAGAGGCCTCATACGAGAAAAAAACCTAGACTTTCTCTGAAACAATTATTTACCTCCAAGAACGATGGAATGCTTCTGACCCACTTGACGGCAAAAAACAATATCTTTGCAGCAGTCTCGTAGATGTTTTCGCCCGGTAAAATGGCCAGCGGGTTGAGATCAAAGAAATTAAAACCGAAGTTCGAAGCACGGGGAACTCCGAGACCCACAGCATGGACCTAGAACAACAGGTAAAAGAACATCGATGGCTTCGGTGAAGCCGCCATGTGGCGGCAGCACTGTTGGCAAATCTGAAAAAATAAACGGAGCATTTATTGCGCTGGCCTTGTATTTTGCAGAAAACATCTGTTCAGTGGAAAATAACGCACCTCAGCAACATGTATGTTTCTTGTGCAGAATGCCTACATCATTCCTGCTTCGCTTTGCAGTCAGTCAAAATATGTTCTCAGGCAAAATATTTGATCAAGAAAAGGTCGAAGAAAATGTTTTCAGCAGCGAAATCCGCAAGCTGGCCATGTCCCTTTTCCCATCACCCGTCCGCTTCTGAACGCAACATTAAAATAACAGCGTTGTTTTAGATTGAAAATATCGATGCGGTGCGTTGGCTCAGTCGGTTCGCGCGTCTGTCAACTGTGCTGGAGGTCCCGGGTTCAATTCTCGCATGAGGCTGAATTTTTTCATGTTGATGATGAGATCAAAATTTCAAACCAGAATCGTTTGCACGCTTTTTGCTTCTCAGTTGCAGTTTTCTGACCAATTTGAATTTGACAGGCCATCTCATTGCCCATTTTCGCACACACAGTTCATCTCAAGTTGTCTGACGGGCTCCGCTGGAGAAAATATTTCAGGGAACCGCCGTTGGGATTTGACTAATTCGCACAAATTGGACTTTGTTGCTTTTTGAATTGTGAGAGTTCCATGTTCTGTCTCGTTCCTTGTTTGGCTCCTGTGTTCGAAGACTTTTGCTCTGCACCCATCTTCCAAAGGGGAACACCCCAAACCATTTTCAATTTTGAGGACTTTCTGCGCAAAAGTCCCGACAACACCGGTTGTGCGCACTGCGCATCATCAATTTTGCCGCATGCTCTTGCACCGAAAACACAAAATGTTTCATGTCGCATTTTCTGCCACAAAACGGCCAAATGGAGTTCAAATGCAATGATTTTGGAATTTTTGGAAAGCTAAAAGCTTTCTCCACAACTCTTCCACAGGTGGAAACCATGTTGCAGCGGAAAAAATCGCACGATCATGAAAAATATCTGGCAGGACCCCGGCATTTTATCACATCCCAACATTTCACATTTTTTTCCTGAAATGGTTTTGATGTTTTGTCAGTGAAAATATCGGGATTGTTTCAAACGCCCAAAATCGCCAATTTTCCAGCTTTCTCACTTTGAAATTAGAACAAAATCCGTCATCTGGTTCAAGAGATAATTAACTTTCTGTCGGCGAACCCCGTCTCCAGTACTGCTCGTTTTTCTCTTCTCATTCAGACTTGCGAACTGTGCGCACCTGGCGGCGATAAACAGAAACATGAAAACACGCTTCACTCAGCGAATTTTGAACGGGGAACGGCGAAGCTTCCTTTACCTTTTGTTCCAGTACCATGCCCACAGGTTGAGGATGAATCAATGGGTGATCGCTTGTCGGCCTGAGCTGGGATGCCATGATTTTACAAGTGTCAGAAGTGTGAGAACCGATCCGACTGATGCCATCGTCCGCCGCTAGAGTGCAGGGCGGATGCTTAACTCCGTCGAAAGTGCCGTCGAATTTCCACAGATGGTGCTGGTGTTGCTGAGCGAAGAAGGGTCGGAGGAACGAGAGGTTCATTGCAACGTTTTCCCGGATCCTGTCAATGCTGTCATGACCCAACGGGTGGTGTTCGACTGGCCCATGTGGATTGTTTTCTTGGTTCGGTGTGGAAGTTCGCGAAGACACCGGCCTTTCTCCGACTTCACACTCGCCATCGTTGCTGGCTGTTTCTGCGAAAGTCAAAGGTAAAATTGATTATCAGAGTCCATTTCACCAGCAAGCGTCGTGGTTAAAAACTTGTGAAGGAGGGCAAAAATCCAAAGCAACTAAAAAACAGATATGCCTTTACAGGCTTCCGTCGATGTGGCTGTTTGGGCCTTCCGGACGTTAACAATTCAAACAGTATGGGGCATCGTTATTTTTCTGTTCTGCTTCCATCTACCACTGTTAAAGTGGCTTGCGGCATGCAATTATGAGTTTATTTGTACCTAATATTGGGGGTCAAAAATGTCATCATTCAAATTTGGGATAAACTGACCTTTCCGATCCATTTGTGTCTCCGTTTGCCTCTCATCTGGAGACCCGGGGTCATCCCTCTCGCCACTGACCGTTCCCTCTGCCACGCAGGAGCTGCTGACCTCGTCCTCCTTTCCGCATCGATTTGTTGAACCAACTTTTGTTGACCTCAGGTACTGATCGTGTACTTCATTTAATGTCACATCCTTTTCTTGCATTGAACTCGAGCGACAGCTTCCGATGAAGCTGCTGCTGGCACGGTATGGAGGTGGGACCAGGTATGGTAAGTCTCCGCCCATTTGCAACGGGAAGGGCGGAGCTAGCGAAGATAGAGGAACACTGTTGGAAGGACTGCTTAGGAAAGAATTGAAGGTTTGCTTGAAAGGATGAGTGAAGAGGTTTGGAAAGTAGGCGAGACCTGAAGCTAAAGGAGGCGATAGGTGGGAGGGATAGAGCGGGGTGCTGGTGCTGGTGTGGAGATCAATTGCTGGAATGCGCGCGGTTTTAAAGTTTGACCGAGGTGCTCGTTCATGTTGAACTGCTGTAAATAAAAAAAAAAGGTTTCAATGTTGTCAGCTTTTGGAATAAAAGCCCTCAAAAATCACTTAATGGGTTGCTGACATCCAAGATAGTCCACCGTAACACCGACGGTCTTTTGGTGACATTAAGGGCGTGAACGCGTGAAAGACCCGTTAGCCATGAGTCACCAACAATGGACTGGTGAGTGATTTGTTGGTATCCTGCGCTGATGACTCACGGTGAGTCATCAGCGCAGGATACCAACAAATGACCATGGCGTGGCCCACGAAGTTGAATTCTTTCGGGAAACAGATATTTTGGTTTTCACAAGTTTTACGAGGTGCTCTATTATTTTATTATTTATTATTATAATTCCAAAAGCAGCAACAATGCATGGGCGCTGCAACAATCACACGCAAACAAAATGAAACATGACACACAATGAAATGACACACAAACATTCAAGACTGAAAGGCATAGCACCACTCACCATTATCGTTCTATCTCCAAGCAGAATATACAACTTGATTCAACTGCGGGACTATTTTCGGGTGTCGGTTTCGCCCGGCTTTCGCGACTTATCGGTTCCAAACATGTTATGTTGGCAAGAATACGAGTACCAGGCAATCTCAATTTCCTGGACAGGCCGCAACTTGGTACTTGGTTATGCGAAAGGTTAAACTACACAATCAGTACCTATAGCTGCATGTGGATGTGCGAACTTCGGAGACGTTTTCCACGCTTTTGTCAACAAGCAACAGGCGAACACCAGATTAACAGGTCAGTTTTGGTCACCGTTGACTTGGAAAAAGGAAAGGCAGAACATAATCACGTCCCGCAAGTTGGCTACACTAAATGTTGCTGCTGTTTGTGTAGTTTTACCGCGTGAAATTCTCGAAGGGGTGTCCATTTTCCCTCCACAAAGTGACACCAACGTGATTTTATTACTCATTTGGCGCTCGGTGGGCGAGGATGGGCAATGAGAGTCACGGCACTTAAAAGTTTTTGAATCACGTTGGTGACACCCTGTGCACTCACTGAAAACGGGAGCACATGGGTGTCATAGAATACTCTTCCATTTTAGCTGGTGTGCGGTTACAATGGGTGCTGCTGATGCTTCATCGTGCTTAAATCGGCTTTGTTATTGCACATTGAAGCCTCTCTTAGAGCGCACTGCACCCTTTCCAACTCTGTGGAAAGTGACACCATCGGAATCATCCCTTTCAATGACAGTGTGTACTTTTCAAAGTACAGGGCCTTGCGAGAAAATCAAACCAATGATAACAAGATTTGCATGAATATTGAACATCGGATATTTTTACCATACAGTCGCAAAAAGTGCTTTGCGACTTCCCCGTGCAGATTTGAATCCCATCTTTTATTGCCTGGCCCATCTTTTATTGCCTGGCCCATCATAGAACGAGAAAAAAAGCAATGTCAGATCGGTACAGTGCCGAAGCAGGTTCACGCAAATCCCTTTTTGGCCCCAGTCAGTGGATTGGAAGAACTTGTTGAACCGTGGTGCACAAGCGCTGCAGCACATTTTTTCCTTTCATTTTTTTCTGTCAAAAATTCCAGGAGTGCATTTTACCATCCAAACTTTTCTTTTCATGCTTTTCTGTCATAAATTCCTGGAGCATATTTTTCTTTTCACGTACTTTTCTTTTCAAGCTTTTCAATTCCATCAGGAGCGTATTTTTCATTCAATTTTTTTCATTCTGGCAAAAATTATTGGAGCGTACTCGTATTTTTCTTTTCAAAACATCCTTTTCATGCTTCTGGCAAAATTTCCTGGAGCGTATTTTTCTTTTCAAAACATTTCTTTCCATGCTCTTCTGTCAAAAATTCCTGGAGCGTATTTTCTTTTCACATGACTTATTTTCTTTTCACGCTTTTCTGTCAAAAAACCTTGGAGTGCATTTTTCTTTTCAAAACATTTCTTGTCATGATCTGTCAAAAATTCCTGGAGCGTATTTTTCTTTTCACATGCTTTTCTTTTTCATGTTTTTCTGTCGAAATAACTCGGAGCGCTTTTTTCTTTTCAAAACATTTCTTTTCATGCTTTTTATGTCAAAAGTTCCTGGAGCGTATTGTTCTTTTCACGTACTTTGCTTTTCATGCTTTTCTGTCAAAAAATCTTGGAGCGCATTTTTATTTTCAAAACATTCTTTTCGTGGTTTTCTGTCAAAAATTCCTTGTGCGTAATTTTCTTTTCAAAACATTTCTTTTCATGCTCTTCTGCCAAAAATTCCAGGAGCGTATTATCTTTTCATACTCATGCTTTTCTGTCAAAAATTCCTTGGTATTTTTTCTTTTATACTACTTTGCAGTGAAAGTAATTTTGGAGCGAATTTTTCTCTGCATACTTTTGTGTTAAAATTTTTGTTTTTGCCAGAAAAGTATGAGAAAAGAAAAATGCGTATGCACCGCGCGCAGGGCTTGTGAACCACGGTTCAAGTTGTTGCAATCCACTGCTGGCCAAGAAGTTTTTTTTGCGAGAACCTGTACTGCACTGCTGTTGGGTTTTTGAAAACTTTCCACAGCACTTCAGCTCAACACAAACTCAAAACTCAGTCGATTTCAGCCTTTTGGTCGACTGTCTCTTCTCGGCGTGCGTCTCCAATCGAAGGCATGTGAAGTTCAGCACATGTTTTTGACACGTTTTTTCAAAAAACCGCACACTTCACTGAAAGCCTTCCCGAGTATTCTCAGTGTTCAACAACAACACCCCCGGAGGACACCTCAACCGCCCCATTCCGCAAGCAATGCCTCCTCCTCTATTTCCCTCTCTCCCTCATTTCAAAATGAATGGAGAGCAGGTTTGCGCCCCCTCTTGAGCCTGTGGAAGTATTTCGTTTCCATAGACATCCAAGAGGTTAACTGTCAAAACTAGATAGGTGCGTGGTGGTCTGTCAAAATGTGGGGGAAGATTGTTCTTTGAGTTTGAAACGTTGTTGAGCCAAGGTGATGCCTGACAAGGGCTGTGCCGTTAAAATGACACTTGATGAGCGCAGGCGGCGACAAATGCTGAGGGGCTCAATACAATGTATGCGAAAACTTTCACACGCGTGGGGTGATCAATTTTTTCCAGTGCCAAAAATTCATTTATCAAACTCAGATTAGCGTTAGGTAAATCTGGAGTTGAATAGATTCCGAATCTGCTGGCCATATAGATTGATGATCGGAGATCAGGTACAAAAGTTATTCGGTGTTTTTTGTGATAACCGCGCGTATTTGACGTAAAAATGCCAAATAAAAATGGGAATTTGACCATCAAAACTCTTTCTTGGATTCACTTTCCGAGGCCAAATTTGGAATCGCCTCGCCACATGGTAAGCATGAATTGTCACACTGTGGCCTGTTATTCGTTCGAGTTGCCAAACTGAACTGAAATAAGCATCTAAAAAATGCGGGCCAAGCGATATAGCAGCGTAATGGTCCTTCCTATCACGGAACTTTGTTGATACCGAAACATGGTCGTAAAAAGTTAGTAAATTATGAAGCATGGAATCTGCCAGCTGCCTGCCACCCATGAACAATTATTATTGATGCATATGTCTTCAGAGCTCTCCACAACCTGCGGGCAAACCCGATGACCTCGTTCAGACAGGTTTCAGTCATTCAATCTGTCATCCATATTAGATGAGTCATTTACATTCAGTGAGGCAGACAGTCATTAATTCAGTCAGTCATTCAATTTATAGTGTATTTCGTCGTCAGTCATTCGGTCACTCATCACGGCGGAGAGATCATCACGAAGATAACGCTATACCTCGCTGAGGTAGTTTTTATTTCCATTGAATCAGATGGCAATAATTTACCTCGCAACTCGGAGTTGGCGTTTACCCCCGTCATGATCTCTCCGCTGACAGTCAGTCTTTCGTTCAATTTGGTACCCCCGACCAACGTGATTCTAATACTTATTCTAATACTTATTCTAATACTTATTCTAATTGAGTATTAAAATCACGTTGCCCCGACCTTGGCTGGCTTGTGTGCTCAAATTTTCTGCGAAGTGGTATTGGAAATATCTGTTGGAATGAATCGTGTGAAGGAAATTAGGCCCCCACCAGGAGAGGAGTGCGGCACCCGCGGAGTTGCAGTCCTATAACCCTTCAATAAATGTTGGGGTTGTGTTTCAACAAGTGATTTTCTGCCGTTGACACAACAGCACTGCGCAAACTGATGATCATGGCCCCGGCTGCTTATTTAAGAAATGAGTACGCGTTTGGGCCCTTTTCCATCTAACTCCGTGTTAAAGTTCAGACCCTCCAAAAACGGGTAAAAACGCTAGAAACAATGGGAAAAGGTAAGGTTAGGTCAGGTTAGGTTTGGTTAGAGTAGGTTAGGTAAGTTAGACAGGTTAGGTTTGGTCAGAAAAGCTTTATTTTTCACTTTTTCGATACGCGCAAAATCGGGATAGGCCCAAACGCGTACTCATTTCTTAAATTCGCGCCCCGGCTCAGGAAAGGGGATGCTCATCTTTCGGCTGCGTCGCCAGGGACGAGATTTCCATGCGTCGCGTCAGCAATCGATGCTGCTCTGCTGCCATCACAGTCTAGAACGAGTTTCCTGCCCTACCGACACACATCGCTAGCGGTGCTGATCCACTAACCGCCGTTCCTAAACGCTAAACAAACAATTTGTCTATTATCCCACCGATACATCACGTTCTACTAATAATTGTTTGGCGTCCAAAGCTCACTCATCAAGCGTTTTGCTGCTCTATTAGGTATAACAAGGGAGGATACAGTGTTTGCTGAAAAGGAAAGATAATAATTGATCCAACCCCATCGATGAGACCCCACAACCGAGAGAGGTGAAATTAAAAGTGTAAAATTTCTGATGTGGGTGCTCCAAACTAAAAGTGCTGTCAAGTGTCGTCATGTGCCACCGACACATCTGAAAATTGATGCCATATAAGTGTAAATACATAAACGTTGCTACAGGCCGTTCCAGTTTTTTGCAGTTTATTCTACGATAGAATGCATACCCTTATCTGTCATTCCCTGCGGGTTCATATAGGCACAGTCCAGAACACCTGCCCCCACATGTGGAATAGTCCAACTTCCTGGACGTGATTTGCTGTTTCCTTCGTTATTAAAAAATAAACGTCAACTAAACTTGACCCTAACCTGTCTGCACTCATCACTGTTAGCTTGTTGTCAACCAACTGCTTGGAGTCCGTCTATTGATTGTTGTCAACCTACTTGTGCTTGTGGGCCCTCTGTTAGACGGAAATCACGTCCGCGAACTTGGTCTCGTCCACACGTGGGATACAGGTCTCAGGAAATTGAGACGAAATATGTCCCTTGTTCGCAGACGTTTGGCGGATTCTGCAGCGTGATGGTATCACAGAGCCTTTCAAATGCAAAAATTCAACGTCGCGGTCTTCTCGCACTCACCGTCTTTCTTCATGTTGACCTGAATGCATTTCTTGAAACGACACGACTGACACTGATTTCTCCTGCTGACGTCGACGACACAGTTACCGGCCTCCTTGCAGATGTAGTCCAGATTTCTGATGGATAAAACACATAAAAATGTTTCCAGATTCTTGACAGATTATCCACATAAAAATTTCAAGATTTCTGACGGACAAAACACACAAAGTTTCAAGAACGGAAAGCTCAGTTTCAAGAAAGTACCTCACACATCGTCGTCACTCCACGTAATGGAATCCCTGCATTCGCGCAAGTAACTCTTCCCGGACTTTATGTCGCATCCTCCGCTTGTGAAGGTACCCCTGCATCCGTCTCAATAAACCCTTCCCTGGCTTACCATTTGAAGACTCCGCTTGAATAATCCCCTGCATCCGTCGCAACTCTAACCCTTCCGCTCGCTTCCGTCGAATACTCTGCTTGAAGAATCCCTTGCATCCGTCGAAACTGAGCTCAGATACCTCAGAAGACTCTGCTCGAAGAAACTCCTGCCCGTCGCATAACTCTGACCCTTCCCTCGCTTTCCGTCGAATACTCCGCTTGAAGATGCCCCTGCAACCGTCGCAATTGTCATTTCCCTCGCTTACCGTCGCATGCTCCTCTTGAGGAAACCCATGCTCCTGTCGCAACCAGCCCCTTGGCTCTCATACCGTGATATTCTCCCCTTGAAAATGCCCCTGCAACCGTGCAAATATACCTTCCCTCGCTAACCTTCGAGAACACCGCTCGACTAAGAAACCCGTACATCTGTCTGACAAGTTACCCTCTCCTCACTTCCCATCGTATACTCCGCTTGACGAAACTCCTGCAACCGTCGCAACTTACCCTTCCCTTGCTCGCCGTCGAAAACGCCGCTTGACCAAGAAACCCGTGCATCTGTCTGACAAGAACCCTCTCCTCACCGTCATATACTCCGAGTCCGTTTGAAGAAACCCTTGCATCCATCGCAACTTACCCTTTCCTCGCTTACAGTCGAAAACGCCGCTTGACTAGAGAAACCCGTGCATCCGTCTGTCAAGAAACCCTCTCGTCACTTTCCATCGTATACTCCGCTTGAAGAAATCCCTGCAACCGTCGCAACTGACTCTTTCCTCGCTTAGCGTCGAAACCGCCGCTTAACTATAAGAAACCCGTGCATCCATCTGCCAAGTAACCCACTCCTCACTTACCGTCGTATACTCCGCTTGAAAGAACTCCTGCAACCGTCGCAACTGACTCGTTCCTCGCTTACCGTCGAAAACGCCGCTTTACTTTTAGAACCCCGGGCATCCGTCTGTCAAATAACCCTCTCCTCACTTACGGTCGAATACTCCGCTTGAAGGAACTCCTGCAACCGTCGCAACTGACTCGTCCCTCGCTTACCGTCGAAAACGCCGCTTTCCTTTTCGAAACCCGTGCACCCGTCTGTCAAATAACCCTCTCCTCACTTACCGTCGAATACTCCGCTTGAAGAAACCCCTGCATCCGTCGCAACTCGGCACACCGTAATGCCTCCCGGAGGCTTTATCTCCGCAAACCCGACACAACGGTTCTGCCCTGATGGTGCCCTGGTGTTTTCCGGCGAAAGAAGTCGGGTTTATCATTGAGGAAGTTGTGTTTTCTCGGGAACTACTGGCCAGTGAACAGTTGATTTCTTGCATATGCTGTCCCCTGTCCTTGAGCATCGCACCAAATCAGGCTAATTGACAAGACGGGTTTTGCTCATTTGAGATGTTGACCAAACGGAGTTCTGTTCCTTTTTCACTTCTCGTTGTGTGGTTGCAATCCTTTGTTGATCAAAGGGTTTTTTCACAGGATCCCAGGGAAGAAAGTCCTGTGTTCCCAACGAATTGACATGTGGTCCTGCACCGGCCTGTGCATTCAGGTGAGTCGGCGAAGCCAACTGAAAAAGAAGGTGAAAATTACAATGACACTGAGTATGGATAAACCTTCGGGGGCCCTTTTGACCCGGACTCGCCCGTTGGGCCCCTGCGATTCTGTGGTGCTGACAAAAGTAACGAATCATTTTTGTCCATCCGCCCAGATGAGAAAGCTGACTGGGCCTGAAAGGGGCCCAAAAGACATCGGGCGCCGAAAAGCCCGGGCTTTTCGCGACCAATGCGTAATTAAACCGGCCAGGCAACCAAATGTTGAGAGAGTTCCTGTGTGATTATTGCTGGGGAGGTGATCATTACCCATGATGGAGGATATTTTCTCATCTTTTTAAACTTTTTATCGCCTTAAAACGTTGTACCCTTTCAGTTATCTCTGTCCTCGTGTTTAAATGAAAAAATAGCAAATTTCTGGGGTACGTTTGTGGTAAAAATTTCCGGGAATGAGCACCATGCCCGGGATAGAAATATCAAGCCTCCAGGATGAAACTTTCTGGGGTTTTAAATTTTAAACCGTCAGGGAGCGTCTGGGGGTGTAAACTGTCCAGAGCTTTCCCAGATCCCTGCATGGACTTGCCACACGCTCTGCGTGGTCCATCGCCAACAACAATTTTGACATTAAAATGGGTGAAGAATTACAGTTGCTGCAAGTGATTGTCACTCGTCACTTCTAGCTGAAGTATGTCTGACATCCGGACTGTCTGTGAATACAGTTCGTTCATTTGAAATTGTCGTGTTTACAGTGACATGCAAGTGAACCACATAAGGCCGGAAGTTTGCCCTCCTACTAGCAGCGGCAGGCGAACCGACAGGAAATGGATGATGACTCTCATGGGCGCCTGGCTCATTTAGCTGCATTGGCGGACTGGTTGATGGGATGCGTGGAGAACGGGGCCAAGGAGCCACACAACCATGAACAAGCACAACGCATTCATGACAATTTTTAAAGGAAATTCTGTACATGCATAAGCAATAGGCATCCCAGCTGGTAAAAGCTCCCGACCTCAGAGCTCCACATGAACAAAACCCACCAATGCCAAATCAGACAATCTGGCCAGTTTGTGACCAGAATAATGTCTGACAAAACCCGGCACCAATTCCAAATCGGAATGCGGTCATTGCATGGCCAATGTCTGGCAAATCCCACTATCCAAATCAGACAATCTGGCCAGTGCATGGCCAGAATGTCTGACAAAACCCATGCACCAATTCCAAATCAGGCATTCTGGCCAGTGCATGGCCAGAATGTTTGACAAAACCCATGAACCAATTCCAAAATCAGACAATCTGGCCAGTGCATTGCCAGAATGTCTGAAAAAACCCATGCACCAATTCCAAATCAGACATTCTGGCCATAGTGCATGGCCAGAATGTCTGACAAAACCATCAAATTCCAAGTCAGACAAACGCGGACGATGCGAGCCCATCAATTCTGGCCAGTGCATGGCCAGAATGTTTGACAAAACCCATGAACCAATTCCAAAATCAGACAATCTGGCCAGTGCATTGCCAGAATGTCTGAAAAAACCCATGCACCAATTCCAAATCAGACATTCTGGCCATAGTGCATGGCCAGAATGTCTGACAAAACCATCAAATTCCAAGTCAGACAAACGCGGACGATGCGAGCCCATCATTTCTGGCCAGTGCATGGCCAGAATGTTTGACAAAACCCATGAACCAATTCCAAAATCAGACAATCTGGCCAGTGCATTGCCAGAATGTCTGAAAAAACCCATGCACCAATTCCAAATCAGACATTCTGGCCATAGTGCATGGCCAGAATGTCTGACAAAACCATCAAATTCCAAGTCAGACAAACGCGGACGATGCGAGCCCATCAATTCTGGCCAGTGCATGGCCAGAATGTTTGACAAAACCCATGAACCAATTCCAAAATCAGACAATCTGGCCAGTGCATTGCCAGAATGTCTGAAAAAACCCATGCACCAATTCCAAATCAGACATTCTGGCCAGTGCATGGCCCGAATGTCTGACAATCGCAGGCCTCGATCAAATCGTTAGATGCCCAAGCCGCTTTTGCTCAAATGGCAAGGCAAATATTCTGGATTTAGTCTTGCTAAATTTTGAAACCTCTTGTACTGAAATAAAAGCCATTCCTGGTATTTCTGATCACCTAATTTTGGTGACGTCGACCTTCGTGGGAGAATCACGACCTTGCAATTCCGGCAGGTAAAATACCTCAAGCGTTATAACAAGACCAACTGGGATGTACTGTCAAGAATCGCAAACGCCAATCTTGATGCCTTTCGTTCTATTACTCTGACAGAGGGTGTTGATTCCCAATGGACTTTTTTGAAAAATTTTCTGATTTCTCTGCTTGAACTCATTCCGACTGAAAGAAAAGTCGTTGACACACGATTTCCCTGGTCGAATAACAGGCTGAAAACTTTACTTCGTAAAAAGAGAAGACACCAACTAACTGCTCTGTCCTACCCCACTGAGGCTAACTTGACTGTGTCGTTTGAAGTCCACTTCTGACGAAGTAACTAATCTTAACAGAAAACGTTTTTCGAGTTATATCGACTCGCTTGCTGATTCCCCCTTTTCGACGAGGTTCTGGGGCTTCCTCAGGCGAAAGAAGGGTGGTCATGTTGGTATAAAAACGTTGCTGGATGAGCATGATCGCCCATTAGATACACCGACAGCAAAAGCTAATGCTCTCGTTCGCGCATTCCGAGGAAATTTTCTCCCCATTGATAATTCGATTGTTCCCAGTAATACATGGCTCCAACTTACCGAGTTATCTGTGTATGAAACAAATCATGCAGTAGATGAAATAATTACCAGGAATTTTAATGTTTTTAAGATAATTCGTGTAATTAATAGTTTGGGAACAAGGAAAGCAGTGGGCTCGGATCGGATACCAATGTTAATTTTCAAAAACGCAAATCGTTTCATTGCTCCATATTTAGAATTCTTTTTGACAGGATTCTGCCTATAAGGAAATTTCCTGATCAATGGAAACAGGTCACTATCGTGCCAGTGCCTAAAAAAGGTTGCAATTCAAATCCACTTAATTACAGACCCATATCACTAATTTCCAGTGCTCCCAAGATTTTCGAAAAGCTTCTTTGCAATGCATTGTCTGATTTTGCAATCCGCAATGGAATAATACATCCCCATCAGCATGGATTTCAGAACAAAAAATCATGTGAGACCCAGCTAATCGGCTTTATCCATGAGATTTCACTCAGTCTTGAGAGGAGAGAACAGGTCGATGCTGTGTTCATTGATTTTGAAAAGGCCTTTGATAGAGTTAATCATCGGCTTCTTCTCAGAAAGTTGGCAAATTATCATGTGCCTTTTCCTTTAATGGCACTTCTGGAATCATATCTGGAGGATAGACGGGCCCTTGTTATGGTAGGAGAGTCCCTATCAGAAGAAACTTTGGTGCTGACATCAGGCGTTCCGCAAGGAAGTTCACTGGGACCACTGCTCTTCCTGCTTTTTATTAATGATATTTTGAATGATTTGAAATGTGTTGCTATAGATTGTTTGCCGACGACTTAGTTATATATATTGCCCGTACCTTGGACCAGAATCCCGGACCAATTTGCAAGCTGACCTAGTGGAAATTGAAAACTGGTGTGTCAACTGGAAAATGAAGATTAATGTGGACAAATGTGCTACTGTTACATTCCAAAGGTCACACAGACCCGGAAGTAATACCTCAAAGAAATTATTTGCTTAAAGGAGCACCGGTATGCAATGTGTCCTCTTTCAGATACCTTGGGGTGACGTTAACAAGCACTCTAAACTGGAGTGAGCACATAAACCTTATTGTTGTTAAAAGGCCAATTCTGCTCTGGGTGCAGTCCGCCGCAACTAGGCTCATGCACAAAAATTATCAAGTTAATGACTTACAAATCATCTGTTCTCCCAATTCTTGAATATGCTTGCTGTGCCTGGGATCCCTTCCTTGCATGCCACGCCAACGCACTCGAAAGAGTTCAGAGAAGTGCAGCTCGTTTCATCATGAACGACTATGGATTCACCTCCAGTGTAACGAAAATGCTCCTTGAGCTGGGGCTTCCTACTCTTTCTCAAAGAAGAAAGGAAAGACGGCTTTTCACATTAAAAAAGATCCTCAAAGGTTCGTTACTCATGTCTCTTCCTGATGAAATACGAGCCAGCACTTTCTCTTAGTAGTAGCGCATGCCTTCAAATATACAATACCGATAATAAAGTGCAATGCTCATTACAATTCCTTTTTTCCGCGAACACTTCGGGAATGGAATTCCCTCCCCAAGGATTCACATGTCCTTGCAAACTTTGCAAATCATGCTTGAACATATTTTCAATTTCATTTCCTCATTTGAATTGATCTTTTTGTTTCATCATCTTAAGTCGTTTGGACAAGGTGTGGGTAAATTCCATTTTTTTTTTCTTGATTTCATAGCCTGTATCCCGTGTTTTGTTCTCCACGTTATCTTTACAAATGTTACCCTGAAAATGAGGTTTTTTGTTGTTCATGTGTTAATGTTCATTGTCTTACTGAAACTGATATTTGCATTTATATAGCAAATCTGAATAAAATACAAATACATACAAATACAAAACCCACCAATTCCAAGTTAGACAATCTGGCCAGTGCATGGCCAGAATGTTGCAAAAATCCAATGCAGCATTCCAATTCCAGACATTCTGCATCAAGCGCCAGAATGTCTGAATTGGATTGGCTTGCATGGATTTGCAAACATTCTGGCTGCACTGGCCGAACTTGGAATTGTATTTTGTATTTGTATGTATTGTATTTTATTCAGATTTGCTATATAAATGCAAAAATATCAGTTTCAGTAAGACAATTAAACATTAAACACAGAACAACCAAAAAACCTCATTTTCAGGTAACATTTGTAAAGATAACGTGGGAAACAAAACACAGGAACAGGCTATGAAATCAAGAAAAAAATGGAATTTACCCACACCTTGTCCAAACGACCTAAGGGGGGAACCTAGTTTCGGCAAACTTTTTTGAACTTTTTTCTTTTTTGACCGATTTTGCTCAAATTTTGCACACACTTTGGAACCAATCTAGACAACTTCTGTGCAAAATTTGAACACTGTAGCTCATCTGGTTTGGCCACAGCAAGCCATTTTAGGGTAAAAAAAATAAGGCGATGTTCCGTCCCGTGCAAGCGATAACCCCACGTGTAAGAACGCCCAAATTCGAGTTATTAAGGGGTAAAAAACCAAGCCAAAACTTTTGACAATGCCCGATTTCTTGTTTTTGGCCCCAGAATTGTGTGGGCAGGTGATTTTCTGTCACTCCGCTAGAAAAGCGGTAAATTTTAGCATTTTTTTCCTTTGACTTGTTAATAACTCTTAATGGAGGCAAAAATTGTCAAATATGGCCTTTGTCAATCTTTTTAGAATAGTTTTTTAATAAGTACACCGAATTTGAACATGATCACATAAAAAAATGGCCCAAGATACGCGGGGCGGAACACCAAAAAATGCTTAAAAACAAAAAAGTTGAGAAAACCAGCGTCGAAGATCGAGAACATTTGCTTTTTTACTGCTGATTTTACTGCGGCGGTTAAAACAATTTGCCCCGGTCTTTCGGGGGCCATTTTTTTTTTTTTAAGACATTGGCATTTGGTTTTACCACAGAAAAACAAGAAAATTTCAAGCCGCATTTCCAACAAAATTAAAAAAAAGGGACAATTTTAAATTTTCAAGGAAAAAAAATGGAATTTCCCCCCCCACCCTTAAATGATGAAACAAAAAGATCAATTCAAATGAGGAAATGAAATTGAAAATATGTTCAAGCATGATTTGCAAAGTTTGCAAGGACATGTGAATCCTTGGGGAGGGAATTCCATTCCCGAAGTGTTCGCGGGGAAAAAAAGGAATTGTAATGAGCATTGCACTTTATTATCGGTATTGTATATTTGAAGGCATGCGACCTACTACCAGAGAAAGTGCTGGCTCGTATTTCATCAGGAAGAGACAGAGTAACGAACCTTTGAGGATTTTTTAATGTGAAAAGCCGTCTTTCCTTTCTTCTTTGAGAAAGAGTAGGAAGCCCCAGCTCAAGGAGCATTTTCGTTACACTTGGAGGTGAATCCATAGTCGTTCATGATGAAACGAGCTGCACTTCTCTGAACTCTTTCGAGTGCGTTGGCGTGGCATGCAAGGAAGGGATCCCAGGCACAGCAAGCATATTCAAGAATTGGGAGAACAGATGATTTGTAAGTCATTAACTTGATATTTTTTGTGCATGAGCCAAGTTGCGGCGGACTGCACCCAGAGCAGAATTGGCCTTTTTAACAACAAGGTTTATGGTGCTTTAACTCCCAGGTTTAAAGAGGCTTGTTTAACCGTTACCCCCAAGGTAAATTTGAAAAGGAAGGACCATTGCATATCGGTGCTCCAAGCAAATAAATTCTTTGAGGTATATTACTTCCGGGTCTAAGTGACCTTTGGAATGTAACAGTAGCACATTTGTCCACATTAATCTTCATTTTCCAGTTGACACACCAGTTTTCAATTTCCACTAGGTCAGCTTGCAAATTGGTCCGGGATTCTGGTCCAAGGTACGGGCAATATATAACTAAGTCGTCGGCAAACAATCTAGCAACACATTTCAAATCATTCAAAATATCATTAATAAAAAGCAGGAAAAGCAGTGGTCCCAGTGAACTTCCTTGCGGAACGCCTGATGTCAGCACCAAAGTTTCTTCTGATAGGGACTCTCCTACCATAACAAGGGCCCGTCTATCCTCCAGATATGATTCCAGAAGTGCCATTAAAAAGGAAAAGGCACATGAAATTTGCAACTTTCTAAGAAGAAGCCGATGATTAACTCTATCAAAGGCCTTTTCAAAATCAATGAACACAGCATCGACCTGTTCTCTCCTCTCAAGACTGAGTGAAATCTCATGGATAAAGCCGATTAGCTGGGTCTCACATGATTTTTTGTTCTGAAATCCATGCTGATGGGGATGTATTATTCCATTGCGGATTGCAAAATCAGACAATGCATTGCAAAGGAGCTTTTCGAAAATCTTGGGAGCACTGGAAATTAGTGATATGGGTCTGTAATTAAGTGGATTTGAATTGCAACCTTTTTTAGGCACTGGCACGATATGACCTGTTTCCATTGATCAGGAAATTTTCCTGAACGCAGAATCCTCTCAAAAAGAAGTTCTAGATAAGGCGCAAGGGAAAGATTTAAGCTTTTGAAAATTAACATTGGGATCCGATCCGAGCCCACTGCTTCCTTTTCCCAAACTATTAATTACACGAATAATCTTAAAAACATTAAAATTCCTGGTAATTATTTCATCTACTGCATGATTTGTTTCATACACAGATAACTCGGTAAGTTGGAGCCATGTGTTGCTGGAAACAATCGAATTATCAACGGGGAGAAAATTTCCTCGGAATGCACGAACGAGAGCATTAGCTTTTGCTGTCGGTGTGTCTAATGGGCGATTATGCTCATACAGCAACGTTTGTATACCAACATGACCACCCTTCTTTCGCCTGAGGAAGCCCCAGAACCTCGTCGAAAAGGGGGAATCAGCAAGCGACTCAATATAACTCGAAAAAGTTTTCTATTAAGATCAGTTACTTCGTCAGAAGTGGACTTCAAACGACACAAGTTAGCCTCAGTGCAGTTAGTTGGTGTCTTCTCTTTTTACGAATTAAAGTTTTCAGCCTGTTATTCGACCAGGGAAATCGTGTGTCAACGACTTTTCTTTCAGACGGAATGAGTTCAAACAGAGAAATCAGAAAATGTTTCAAAAAAGTCCATTGGGAATCAACACCCTCTGTCAGAGTAAGAGAACGAAATGCATCAAAATTGGCGTTTGCGATTCTTGACAGTACATCCCAGTTGGTCTTGTCATAACGCTTGAGGTATTTTACCTGTCGGAATTGCAAGGTCGTGATTCTCCCACGAAATTGGATCGACGTCACCAAAATTAGGTGATCAGAAATACCAGGAATGGCTTTTATTTCAGTACAAGAGGTTTCAAAATTTAGCAAGACTAAATCCAGAATATTTGCCTTGCCATTTGAGCAAAAGCGGCTTGGGCATCTAACGATTTGATCGAGGCCTGCTACCTCAAGCAATTCCAAAAAGCAGCGATCCTTTGCACTACCAGAAGTTCGCACAGGGGCTTCCCAGTTAATATTTGGTAGATTAAAATCCCCAGAAATAATCAGGAAAGCCTTCACAGATTGGGCGAATTCCAGAACTGCAAGGACAATTTCAGTTAATTTTTCGACAGCCGAAATATCCGCCGTTGGCGAGAGGTATACACAACCAAGAACCAATTTATGTCCAGCAAATTTAACTCCACACCATGCAGTTTCAAGGCAATCCCTAAATGTTGGCTCTATGGGAGTTTTGAATGAAAAAGGGAAAAGGGGATAGATTTAGCAACAGCAATTGCAACGGATCCACCGCTTTTGTGCCCAGTTTTCTTGCCTAACCAAAGCGTAAAAATCGTGAAAAACTTCTTCGTCTGAGGCGCTCGCATGTACCCAAGTTTCGGACAGAAAGAGGATTTGGGCTTTATAATCAGTTGCAATTGTAAGCAATTCAACTTTTTTGTGGAGTGCATTCAGCGAACGGCAATTCGCTGTCACCAGAATCAGATCAGAAAAATCAGATCGCTTTTGTCCATGCGTGGGCTTGAACGCATTCCTGGAAACGGCTGATCGAATTTTGTCTTTCCCGCCAGTCACTGGATTGCCGCCAACAGCACCTTCCTGGAGAGAGGAGTGGCTACCGCAGCGTGTGGTGTGGTTATTGCGTTCAGCAGGTACGGGTGAGTTTCCCACCGGTCCCACCTGCAATTTTTGGGTGGGAGAGGATGCAACCCAGCACACACCGGGGCTTCAATTGAATGAAGAGGAGCGATTTCGTTGGAAGGCGTTGCATGAGAACGTGGAGATGATGCACAGTTCTTGATGCATCTGTTCGAACATCGCAGGAGGGGAGGGCGCAGGAGGGGAGGGCGTTCCGCATGCAAAGCACCTCTTTCAGTTCCACAGGCTTGTGTTCCGTTCATGGGTTCTCGCCTGTGATTGGGTGGTTTGAATTTTACAGATTCGTCATTTGCTGCCGCGCTCATCTCATTTGGCGCCAGATTTTTAAAAACAACGGTCGTTTCAATGTTCACAACATTCAACGGAGGTAAACAAACAAAATCTGGGATGCCAAGGTTTGTTTCGGAGGGCCGTACGCTAGATATTCCTGAGAGACAAAATTGCGAAATAAAAAAAAAGAAAAAAGTTACCAAGAGCATTAATTCCGAGTTGTGAAAGATGCAGTCCATCCTTCCTGCTTAACCAATTAGGAATGAAAAAAGGGTTTATGTCAATAAAATGAACGCCAAGAGAAGAACAAACTTGCGACAATCGATGATTGGACAAGCCAACAATATTTGTGCCAAAATAATCACGACGTTGAATAAGCCCCGAAATGAAAATTGAGAAATTTGGATTTGAGGATATTGAACGCAATCAATTAATTAAATTCACCATGTTATCAATGAAATTGTTACCGTTTCCTTTTCCTAAGTCATTGGTCCCCACATGAAATTGTGACCTTTGACCCCATAACTCAGAAATGACTTGACCTAATGAGGTGAAATTTTGTGTGAGTGACCTTCCATTATGGAAGGTCACTCACACAAAATTATGAGCCCTGACAGTGTGCCAAATTTGAACAAAATCGGACCATAAACACGGAAGTTGGCATTTTGATCCCTACCGCCCCCTTAACACCACTTCTGATAAAACACTGCAACTGGGGGTGGGCAACCTCAGTCACCACAACGAATTCAGACACCGTTTTTTTAATGTGCAAGCCTGCTCAGCAAGAATTTAAAAAAGAGAAAATGCAAACCTGGTTCTGGTGACGCATCTGACAAATCAATGCTGGAGGAACAACCAACAAGATGTCACGATAGAATATCAATAATTCGGTAAGTTTACAAGTCGACGCAGCCATTTGCATCTGGAAGGACAAAATACAAAATGCAAAGAATAAAATAATTATGTCAAGAAAAAACTCAGGTCGAAAGACTAACAGGTAGTCACTGGTACCTCACACTTCTGACCACAATTAAACAATTCCCTTAGACCTTTAAGCATCCTTAGACCTTCAGAAGGTGGTCCTCCTTTTGGCCGCATGTCAAGGTGGAGTCCCCAAAAATCAGGCGATTTTTTCCTTGAACCAAATATTCTAACTTTTCTCAGTCAATAGAGGGTACCATGGAGACTTTTTCCGACAATCCTCACTTCACTATTTTTATTTTTCTCTTCACTGTGCAAGGGAGAATAGAGGGCTTTTCATGCAAAAATCTGAAAGCTGACATTGACTGTTTGGTCAAGAGAGTCAGGAACCTTATTCAATCAAATCAACCGCATATGCGCAGGTTGCAAGCAGACTGCTGGCACGGTGAAGTGGGAAAAAGTTCTTCTTCAATTTCGCAATGCGACTGCAGAGAGAAACTCACTGAAACAGACATGTGATGGTGGGTGCAAAACGCTTTAAACAGGTAGTGATTCAACTCCATCACTCGACGTCCGCTCAGTTTCAAATAGCCCAACAAATGCCAAGACTGCCATCTTGCGGATAATCACAGAACCAAGCATGCATGTGCGACTTTCGTCACAATGGCACGTGTTCGAATATCGAAGAACAGAATTGCCAGGTCGCGTTCTCCCTTCCAGAAAAGCAGCAAATGATGTCCAAATGCAATGATTTTGGTGTTTTTGGATAGCTGGAAGCTTCATCTAAAACTCTTCTACAGATCGAAATCATGTTGCAACGGAAAAATTCACGCAATCGCTGAATATGTGTGCGGGGGACCCAAATTTTATCGTATCTGTACTTCCAACACTTTCATTCCCGGCGTGATTTTGAAGTTTTATTCACGAACAGTTTGAGATTGTTATGCACATGAGGAATCGCCTATTTTCAGCTTTCTATCACATGAAGAAACACCAAAATTCACCACTTGGTTTAAAAA
>JASGXE010012910.1:0-11890 GCA_030068105.1 Sinentomon sp. SZTP_YWyxl
ACTATTTTTTCTTTTTTCGCCTACCCCGATCCTACTCACAAAAAAGCTTCGAGATGTTGACTGCATTGAAAAATGAATGGGCTTTCTTCAAGTCAAACAAAGTTTACCTGCAAGCAACTCCACCGATGATGCGTCAGAGCAAACCTGGGAGTTCTCGCGCCGCAGCGGTAAGTAGACCCTCCCAGTCCAACTCGTCAGCATAATCAACATAGCTACCTACTTGCGATCTGAAGTTAATCACAGTTGAGATGTTCACTGCAGCCCAAGAAACAAACGAGCACCTTTTTATGTGTGAGGAGGGGATTTCTGATAGGTAATACAAAACTCAGATAGGCAGCCTGGATCTATGGATCTAGTATGCACCACAATGCAAAAATAGGCCACTGCCTTCATTTATTTTCGTAGGTACTTACCATGAGTAACAAGGAAGGCAGGACCTCTGTTATCAACATACAAACGCAAAAAGTCGGTTCGAGAAGATAAATTTAATAAATAAAAAAAAAAAAAATTGCAAATACACCAACATAAAAATAAATACCTACATGAATACCTTATAAAAACAAATTTTCAAGAAAAACAAAATAAACAAGTAGACATGAAAAACCTGGGGGCTCAAAAAAAATAAATACATCAAAGTAAGTCCAGGGAAACAATCATAGCAGAAAAGTACCTACCTACCACATCCCCATCTGTTCGAAGATCGATCATGAGCATGGTGAAGACCTTACAAGTAGCTGCCTGACATGATCACGAAAAGCGGGACCCTTCATTGCAAGGCAGTCTGGAGTAAGATTTAGACAATTCCATAGGAAAATAGAGCCAACAAAGAAACTGTGTCTGTCCAGGTTACCGAATGTGCAAGGGATTTTCAATGAAAGATTTTTACATTTTCTTGTGGAGCCGGTGTTTAGACTTGGATGCAAACACGTTTCTGCCCACCCACCTCTGTCAAGGATGCAATTTCTGAGAACCTCATGAGCATGCAACTTCCTCCTGAGCTCAAGGGATTCCCAACCCAACTCCCGAAGAAGTCCACTCACACTTACAACTGGGTAATGACCAATGATTCCGGACACAAACCTCGCCGCTCTTCTCTGCACAGCCTCTACTTTATCGACTTGACATGAAAGATGAGGATTCCATGTGGTAGTTGAATACTCAAGCAAGGACCTAACAGTGGAAAAGTACAGAATAGTCTTTACACGTCTGGATGCTGAAGAGTAATTTCTGATGAGAAATTTTAATTGCACTGAAGCCCGTTTGACAATGCTGCAGATATATGGGCCCCAATCCAGTTTTCTGTTGAAGGTCAATCCCAAATATTTCACTGAATCTGGTCTTGGGAGAACAGTGCCACCAGAAGTATAATCACAAAGGGTGACCCTATTAGAGCGGTGGAAAGAAATTACATTTGATTTTGATGTGTTTATTTCCATGAGGTTTGATTTGCACCAATCAGTCACAGTATCAAGGTCAAGCTGAAGCAGTTGCGAGTCATCCTGTGTCAAAAGAGGTCTATACAAGACAATGTCATCAGCAAACAATCGTACACATGAACCGATACCTTCGGTAATGTCATTGATATAGATGAGGAAGAGAAGGGGGCCACACACCGAACCCTGTGGGATACCGCTAGTGAGTGCCTGACAGTCTGATTTTTCCCCGTTCAGAAGAACCTGGAAATTTCGGTTGGAGACAAATGTTATGATCCAATTGAAAATATTTTCGGGAATGGCCAATTGTGCCAATTTTGCACAAAGTACAGGAATGGAAACTCTGTCAAATGCTTTCACCAAGTCAATGAAGATAGCATCAACCTGAGTGCCTACTTTAAGGTGCTGGATGATATCATGTGAGAAAGAGGTCAGTTGTGTTTCACACGAGAATCCTGATCTAAAACCATGCTGGAATTTGCTAAAGAAGTCCCCACATTCAAGGAGGTTACGTAAATATCCTGCCACAATTTTCTCCATTAACTTAGCTGAAGAGCAAATCAGGCTTATTGGTTTTTTTTTTTTTAAATACAGGCCACAAAAGAAGGTAGTTCCAAAACAATGATTCTGCAATAACAAAATGATTGAAAAATGGTTGAAAAAGATCGATGCTTTGATGAAATGAAATACAAAATAAAAACGATATGAATGGTTTAAAGCTCACTTAGTGGTAACAAGGAATTCAACAATAATGTCAATGGAAGAATAATTGATAGATCATTCAGTCTAGCTTTGTTAAGCATTTGTAGACTTATACTCTGAGATGATCAAAATTTCTTCTGCAGAAGACACATTGCCAGAGAGCGCAGACCTTTCCAAAAACAAACAGGATTCGGCTGAGTTTTGCCCAATTTTGCTTGAGGCCTGTGTGTGCCGAAACCACAAAATATGCGTGGTCTGAAAGAGGTCAGGGACACTGGCAATCCACCCTTAGGAAGGGGTTTGACAATATTCAACATCCAATCATTTGGAATGATATTACTTGACAAGGAGTTGTAGAAAATGACCAAAAGAAACTTGGATAATACATCAGCATGGTTTTTAAATAAGATCATCGGTATCCCTTCAACCAAGTCAAAGGTGGAGTTTTTGCATGAGCGGATGGTTGCTGCAATTGCCTCAGGGGTAAAGATATCAGCATCTCTTATGAACTGTCGGTGTTCAGTTTGGTAGGCAGTGCCATGATTTGACTGAACAGGATTAAGAAAAGCCACTACAGCCTTAGCAAAAGAGTCACTAATTTTGGAAGAGGAATTGTGTTTTGCATTCACAGGTCGTAGGTCCATGTCGTTTGCCAACACCAATTTTCTAGTTTTAGTTTTGGAGTGATGAAATGTCCAGAAGGTTTTGGTGCTGATAACATCATTTATTGCAAGGTGCCTCAAAAACTTTCGTTTCTGTTGCCCGTAGTTCCGTTTGGTAGGCTCTTAAAGCAGATATGTAACTTGTCGTAAGCTGAGGCTTAGACAAGCTTCTCTGGAATAGACTACGAAGTCTGCAAAATCAAGTGTGATGGTCTCCACTTTGGAAAAGGCTCAAATTTTGAAAAATGTTGCTTTCGGCCTCTTCTTTCCATTCGTGCGCCTTCCACATCTGTGCCAATTCGGCTGGCTGTCTGTTTGAGCATTTTGCTAATTTGTTGTGGTGACGTGGAGTTGAACCCTGGTCCGTCTACCCCATCCCCCTCCCCCTCCCCCTCGCCACGGTCAAAAATCCCAACGCGCTCAGCAGTAACTAAAACGTCAAAATGCAAAGCCAATCCAACAACGGGCTGGATTCAGTGCGACAAATGTTCAGATTGGGTTTCTTTTGCTGCATCAGGGCTTTCTTGTTCCATTTCAGAAGCAGATAAGTTGCATTTTGTTTGCAGGGTTTGCACGCTAACTGATGCAATGAAATTATTACAAGCCAAAATTGACAAATTGGAAACAGCGCTATCACAAGTGAATGTTAAGGCTCCAGACACTTCTGCATCTCGCTCTTGCATTCCTCTCCGGGACTGTCCCAGTTCCAGTGTTCGTCCTGATGATAGATGGAGCAATAATTCTGGTTCACCTGAGTGTTTGGGAACGTCCTCTGAAACGAGTGATGAGGCACCGCAACAGCGGGGGCCCGCCTTGTCTTCCCCGCAAAATGGTGATGTGGTTATTTCCATCGGTAATTCTAACTTGAGGCGTTTATATCCATCTTTGGCATCAGTAACTAGCAATTGTCCGCGTTTTACCAGGTGGCGGGGTGGTCTGGACATTCCTGGTGCATTTTTGCTGCTCAGGAGTTGTCTGAACAGCCTCTCTGGTAGGCGACGGGCTTTAATTAATCTGGTGATTGGGGAGATTGACGTTCAACACGGTTCCATTGGAGATTCATTCATGGCATACACCCGTCTTATTGCTGATATCAATGCAACAATGGGCATGGGATTTCCATGTATGTCTGCTTCAATTAATATCTGCTCAGTTCCCCCCAGACCAGGAAATCGGGAGCTGAACGCAAGAATTGCAAAACTGAATGAGGCTCTTCAGAATTACTGTCGGAATCTTGTAAATGTCAATTTCCTTGATCTCAGGACTGCACAAGCTTCTGGCATCTCCAGGGATGGATTGCACTATTCCCAGCAGGGCGCAGCGAGGGTAGCTGCTGGGTTGGTTCAATCCATCAACTCTTTTTTAGCATAACCGCCAAGCAGGGGGTTAGCTATAGGCCCATACCTACTCAGCAGCAACATTCATCTGCCATCTCTCTCAGCATAAATGACTCTGGGGGTCGCACTCTGAAGTTCAGACTGGCTGTTTTGTTACTTAACTCCCGTAGCTTGCTGCCCAAACGACTAGCTCTCAGGCCAGTTTTTGACTCATTGAATTTAGACTGCATAGCTGTTACAGAAACATGGCTTGATGATTCCTGTACAGAAGCTGACATATTACCAAGCCGATTTGCCATTTTCCGCAGGGACCGTGACCGGTCTGGTGGGGGTATCCTTCTAGGTGTAGTTCATCATTTGAGGCCAAAACTTGTCTATGTGAGTAAAGCTTTTGAGCTAATTATAGTTGCTTTGGAATCTTCTTTTCCAACAGCTTTTCTCATTTTGTTATATCGACCACCCAGTCAGGCCTTGGCTTCCTTTAACGAAATTTGTACTGAGTGTTTAAATGTCATTCTGCATTGCCATTAGTCCGTGGTCAGATTGGTGGAAATAGTCCAGTGTTTTTGTTGGGAGATTTTAATATAAATGTTTTTGGGGCTGAATCTGAGACTTACCCCGAGGGCTTACAGAGACTAGTGGACAGATTATCCTTGCAACAATCAGTAAACTTTGTCACCCGTCCAGCAGGACCTCTTCCATCACATAGTGGGTCAACAATTGATCTGGTCTTTCATTGTTCAAAATCTGAGCTCCTTAATATCCAACCATTGGCAAGCCTCAGTGATCATTTGATGATCTTTGCTGACTTCATGGTTTGCTGTGCGACTCCTCCACCTTTACCATCAAACATTGTATGTCGAAGAGCTGGCCACAATTTTAATGGCTATGATAAAGCTGCTGTCGATAGATTTATCAACTTTGCTCTTCTTGATTTTGGGGTTGCTGGTTGCAGCCTTGATGAGCTGTGGGCTGAGTTCAAGTCGTTGTGCAGTTTTGTCATTAATGAGTTTGTTCCAAGGATTAGGGTCATAAAAGAAAATGGTTTTTCATTTCCTGTGTGGTTCTCACACAGCCTCAGATCTAAATATCTTCATCTCCAAAAAACATTTCAAAACTGTCTGGTTGATTCAAACCTCCTCCCGCAATATGCCTTAGCTTTGAAGGACTACCAACGTGATCTCATATCAGCAGAAAGAAAATTTGTAAGGGGTTTGGCTGTGAATGATGTGATCACAACCAAGCAGTTTTGGAGGTTTCACCATGCCAAGACTGCATCGGTTGATCGACCCTCTGATTCATGTGATGGGGGTACAAACAATACCGCCTCCAGTTTTGCAGGGAGGGTTTGTGAGCATATGAATGTTGCTGCCAATCCGCTGTCAATCTCAGCAGGCTATCAGGATCCTGAAAGGTTTTTGAGGGATGCTGATGTGATTACAGAAAAGTCCTTGCTTGATGCTTTGAAATCATGCAAGAACTCCACTTTTGATGTTATTGACCTCATCCCTTTGGTGCTACTGAAGAACCATGGTGCCATTTTTATGAAATACTTGATGGTTCTTTTTTCTGTGTCATTGGCTACAAATAATATCCCTTCTGACTGGAAGCTGAGCATTGTTAAGCCTCTTCCAAAAGGTGGCTTAACCCTCTCAGTTCAGAGTTTTAGGCCAATTAGCTTAATAAGTTCTTCTGCGAAGTTGATGGAAAAAATTGTTGCTGGATACCTTTACCGTCTGCTTGAGAGTCGAAAATTCTTTTTCCATGGTCAGCATGGGTTTAGGTCTGAACACTCCTGTGAAACCCAGCTCACCGGTTTTATCCATGAAATTTCTGTTGCTTTAGGAAAGTCCACACAAGTCGATGCGATTTTTATAGATCTTGTAAAAGCTTTTGATAGGGTGTCCATTCCCATTCTTTGCCATATCGAAGGTTTACCTTACCGTGTACAGCCGCCTTCCTTCATGTGGACTGGATCCGCCACTTAACAGTACATTCAATATTGTAGGAGGGATTACCTGGTTGGTAAGACTGTGTGGGTATTTCTTGACTTTTTTTACGGAAAGTGGCATATGTGTTTGCCATTAGAATGTTGTAAAATATTTTAATGTTGTTTATTGGGTAAGATTTGTCTCTGCACATTCCTTTGTTTTTATCCTCTCTTCCTCTCTCTCGTATAAACTTTATCAGAGTGATTGATTGATGGCTGTTGTTTTTCTATTCAAATAAAAAAATAATTATAAGAATTTGCAAGAAACTTGCATCTTTGAACATTCCTGAAAATCTTTTTTTGTGGATTTCCAATTTCATCACTGACAGGCATTTTCAGGTGCTTGTCAATGACAAATTATCAGATTCCTTTCCCGTTACCAGTGGCATTCCACAGGGCTCGGTGTGTGGGCCTCTGCTATTTCTGATATACATAAATGATTTGACGTGCTCAGTCACATCTAGGATCAGACTCTTTGCAGACGACATCATTGTGTATCGCATCGTGTCCACCAATGATGACTCTGCACTTCTGCAGCGGGATCTTGACTTTATTGCTGACTGGTGCATTGAAAACTGCATGGATATAAACGCCTCAAAGACTTCTGTTATGTCATTTTCCACTTCTGCATCACCAATCATAAATGATTATAGGGTTGGGCACACTGCTCTTTCCAGGCCTCAGGCTCTTAATATTTGGGTCTACTGTTTAACAGTCAACTAAATTGGGCACCACACATCCATAATTTGGTGAAGAGAGCTTCAAATCAACTGAAATTTCTCATTAGGAATTATGGTTATGCATCTAAACGTGTGAAAACCATCTTGTATTTCTCAACTGTTAGGTCCATTTTGGAATATTCCACAACTTCCTGGGCTCAATTTCAGAGGTGCCACATTGATGCACTTGAGGCTGTGCAGAGGCGAGCTGCAAGATTTGTCTCGGGCAATTTCTCGTTTGATATGAGTGTCACCTCCCTCATCAATGATCTTGGTTGGGAAACACTAGAACTCAGAAGAGTTTTGCATGGTCTCTCTTCTTTCAGGAAATGCATAAACAGATGTGGGGGTTGGGGTGATGGACCTTGGAGCTTCAAAACAAATACGCTTCCTACAAGGGCAGGCGGTTTTTTATCATTTGTCCCTCCTATAGTTTTGAAAAATGTGGATCGGCATGCATTTTTCATGCAATACCTCATTGTGTGGAACAGATTGCATCTCCTCCCAGAAGTTTTAAATATCTCAGAGAAGCAATTCATTCAGATAGTCCACTCCAGGTTAGATTCCTCGGTTAATGATTAGACCCAATTACAAAACCTAGGTAGGTAGTCCGTTTTTGCCATTTTTCTAATTTGCTTCCCCCACTTTCTTTCTTCTACCAACACATTTCAAGGGAATTTCTGTTTGTGAATTTTTATGCACAACTACACATTTTCTTGGGTTCACTTTATTCCACGTTCATTCTGGCAATTTTAATGTGGACATGACATGATTCTTCGGCTGATATTTTTCAATGACCGGACAAACAAGGTTTGACACCATTCTTGATTTCATTGTGTTTGTTGTTGTTTTTTTTTTTTGTTATTTTTTTTTTACTGGCCGGCATTTTAAAATAACAAAATTTGCCCTTTTTGCCTCACCCTTGGGAAAAATTGGACCATATTGCCCCATGGCAATTTTTACCGCAACATTGGTTGCTACCTACCTCCGCCTTATGTGGCTTTTGACGCGCCTCCCATGTTGGCAAGTTGCCATCCATTGATCATAATTGTCCCTGTTTTAAAATTGTTATGACGTGGTGCCTGGTGCACTGAACGTTTGCGCGTCAATCCACTGGCGTTGGGTTTTATTTCTAAAATGACACGGGACTTTGTCTAATGATTTCGTGGGCGGGGAACCAGCGGTGGTTCCAGTTAAAAATTCAAAATTCAAATTGCAGTACTTTGAGCGAAGATTGCGATTAAACCAGGTAGGCACTGGTTCCCCATCTAAACGTGGATTATGTTTAATTGGAATATAGTGCTTGATTGCCAGAGCGCATAATTCCTTAAAGTTCTGCCACAGAAGATGGACATCGGCTACTGGTTCAATGTCATAAAAGGACCAGCTCAAAAACCTATCGACCGCTTCTTTGTCATACGGGCAAAAATTAGGTTGTTGCTGACATTGGGAGGACACTATGCTTGGCACAGCAGGAAGTTTAGCAGCCTCGACACTGAAACAGGCTGACACCATGAGATGATCACTCAGGCCTGGGATTGCCCTTTTTTTCCTTTTTTGAAAGCAACTTCCTTTTTTTCCTGGATTAAAGCAGCCAAGCTTTTAACCAGATGGTTCCTTTGGAATGTTTGCTGCAACTTTGCATAAATGAAAGGCAAATTCGACAGTTTCTTTTTCTGCAAGGGATGAATCTGGAGAGTGCACACGCATGTTATGTGCAAAGAAGACAATCTCAAGTGCACTGCACAAAAATTCTCAAATGCCCTCTGCTCCAAAAAAAAGAAAAAAAGGCAGAAAATCCACTGCAACTTACCCAACCATCAAACGAGACCAAACAGTGAAAACCCGTTTTCAGCATGCTTTCAAAAGAGCGCCATTCGCCAAGCCACAAAAAAGCAACACACATCACAAAAACAAAATCAGCTTTTTTCTTTTTTCACAATCACCCAATGAAAACAAGGATCACTTCATCACTTGTTGCAGTCTGACTGAAGGCGAATGAAAAATCTGCACCTGCAGACAAGACACGCGCAGACGACGTTTCCAAACTCAGGCGCATTTTCAGATTGCCACCTTGACACCGAGGCCTTTTCTTCCAATGGAAATCAAATTCAAACACAATGATGCTCAAAATTTGTGCCTTTTTGTGTTTTCCTTACATTTTTCAAGGCGTGTAAAATAAGAAGTGAAAGAACTGCCCTCCATTTAACATGGAGTCAAATGGGAGCAGAAATGAGACCGAAATGTGTACTGCTGGATTGCGGCGTATCAAGGCGGAGTGCGCCACGAAAGACATGCGAGTGAATGGCGGACCGCGTTGCGATGCCCACAGAAAGTTGAATTTCTCCTGAACAAAGCGACGGTTTATGATGCGGCTTGCTGTGGTGCAAAGCTGAAAAATGAGCGCTTCCACACATTTCCACACATTCCACATAAATTCCATCATAAATCATAAATTCCACACATAAATCATGTGTAATGATCCCAACCTTTCGTCGGGTTCGGGTAAAACTCTTAACCATTTGAGTAACAAAAGTGCTTAAATTTCGGTGCTGTAAAATTCCGGGTTCCTGCCAGGCATTTTCAAAGATTGTGCAATTGTTTCCGTTACAACATGGTTACAACCAGCAAAAGAGTTGTAGAGGAAGCCTTCTAGTCTCCAAAAATACCAAAATCGTTGAATTTGAACACCATTTGGCAATTTTATGGCCTGGGAGTCGCGGCCTCTTCCCCGCTCAAAAACGAAACGATGCATCGTATCGTTTTTGAGCGGGGAAGAGGCCGCGACTCCCAGGCCATAAAATTGCCAAATGGTGTTCAAATTCAACGAGTTTGGTATTTTTGGAAACTAGAAGGCTTCCTCTACAACTCTTCCGCTGGTTGTAACCATGTTGAAACGGAAAAAATTGCACAATCTTTGAAAATGCCGGCAGGAACCCAGAAACACCGAAGTTTGAGCACTTTTTTTTTTTTTTTTTTTTTTTTTTTTACTGCCGGCGCAACCGCAAATCCGATGAATCGGAGTAACCGCGCCGTGAAAATAAAAAGAATAGTCCCCCAAGTGGGAGAAGTCGGGCCGATATTCCACATTGCATCCCAGATTTGAAAAACCGAGTTGGTTTTCGGGTGTGGGTTATAACCATCCTGTACTGCTTCCATCTTGGTAGCAGTGCAGTCGTTATTTCAAAGAATTTAATGCCAGGCCTATCCTCAAGTGTCAAAATGGAAAATATATTTTGCCGTTTCCTGAGCGAAGTCAGCAGTTGAGGGTGGGGATTATTGCAGTTCCAATTTGCATTTCCGTTTTATGTTGAAAAATCCTGCGACTTATCTTCTGTCGGTGCAATTGCGCGTCTTTGACCAGGCGATTTCTATCGCTGTATTGGCGCGTCAATCAGCTGATTGCAGCCAACGTCCGCCGAACATTTTTTGTGCAGTGGAAAGATTCGCTGCAGCCCTGCTGACGAGCGCTCCTGTTCGTCCGTCTGTGCAGGTTACGTGTGCTTTCGTTTCTCGCATTGCGTGGAAGCGATTGCAAGTGGCGTGTTGGTTTCAACTCGCAGTTTCAGGCAGTTTGCATGACAAACTTTTCGTGCAGGCGTGGTTCCGCAGCGGCCTTGGACTGTTGTCTGGAATCGCAGTTTTCGTGTTGCGACTGTTTTGCATGTGTCAATGTGGCATGGCAATCTTTTGTTTTGCATGCGCAGTTTTGGTCGTTCGGCTTGGGCAACACGTGACTGGGTTTTGTTACCATATATGGTCACGAAATCGGGCCATGGCTATTTTTTGCCTGCGGTCTATTTTTAGACAAACGCCAGTGATTTTTATCACTGGAAAAGTGATATCATTTTGAGCCTTTTTGCGATTGGTCCGCACCGAGATTTTTCTCATTGCGAGTGAACTTCGAATTTGCAGGTGAATTTTGGCAAAACGTGTTTTGCTGTTCGGAATGGCTTTGGCCTTCAGCTCATTTCGTTTTCGTCTGCGCTGCAATCGCTTTACCCTCTTTTCTTTCCATCCCCAACTTTTGGAAAATGACTTCGTCTGTGGTTTTTGTGTTTGGAGTACTGAATGTGACCTGACCTCTAAGCACGTTTGCACTTTTTTATTTCCCCTTTTTCAAGCACGTTTGCAAAGGAATTGTCACCAGATATTGATTTTGTTCTGGCCCCTTTGTTTTGGCAACTTGGTGACACTATTCCTTTTCCCCCTATTTCAGTTCAAATTGGTATCCATTTTCATGTTGCTACCTTGAAGTTGCCACCTGCTGCTCCTACTTTGATGCTGCCTTCATGTTGGGGAACCCTCAAGTTCTTGCACCTTCGTTTCATGTCGATTTCAAACAACCCACTTTCAACTAGGATCAGCTCCATAAAATTGTATTCTACCATCAGAAACTGCTTGATCCTGTCATTGGAAGGGATGTCGACTCATTTCATGCTCTGTTTTTCCTGGGAGCGCCGCTCACGTCCTCTGTATATTGGAGGCGAAATCCAAGATAAGTAAATTTGTCGTCAGAATTTAAGCGCCATCTCGTTCTGGTCTTCACTATAACAGCCTCTGAATAGTCAAGTCATGAAGCCACTTATCCGTCCGTGGGCGCTGCGCCGCCAACCATATAAATTTCCCGCTTCTTACTAACTGTTTGGTCATTTAGTTGATTCGTCCTGCATCTTTTAGATTCAATGTTTGAGCACACACCGAATTAAAATTGATCAAGCCATGCTCTGTTGATTTCTTTTTTTTCTTGAGTTTTAAGTGGGAGCTTTGTTCTCTGGGTCTACCCACGCCCTGAGGAGAGTTTTTCAGTGCTTCACCATTGAGTAGCTGAGTGGCATTTTATGAGTGATTTTCTTGGTCAGCCCTTTAAAATTTCTTGAGACCCTTTTGTGTGGTCTTTCTTTTTTGTGTGGTTCCTTTTTCTTAATCTTTACAGGGTGCAATGGGGAGAATGATTGAAGGAGGTGCAAAATGGTATAAGAGTGTTACTCAAATGGTATAAGAGTTTTACCCGACGAAAGGTTGGGATCATTACACATGCGTGGAA
>JASGXE010012911.1:0-12417 GCA_030068105.1 Sinentomon sp. SZTP_YWyxl
ACATTAGAGGGGATCAATCATAATTGGATTCAACGCAAAATGGAGACGTGAAGAAAATGAATTTTTTAGACTTTGGGCACCTCTTCTCGCACAAATTTCACTTGTTGCCGCATTTTGAACTGCTCGTAAATATTCATTACTGACACATTTGCACTGTAGTTCAGCATTTAACAATGAATAATATGCATGAGTGACACAATAATCTGTTGGTTGATCTGATGGCTAAGAACGTGAAGCGTAAGACTGGGACAACTAACGGTGTGGAATAACAAGGAGGGGACGTTCATCTGCAAGTGATTAGTTTGTACCGATCCTTTCGCCTTCCGCTCTTTCTACACTGATCTAAGCTATATGCTATTTGCTCTTTGTTCCATGGCCGCGCTTGGATCGAGTGTTTCCAATAATTCTGACGTACAACCACCTTCCTCAAAATTTGACAAAGTTCTGCTAAATTCTTGGACGCGTACAGATACACAAGTGACAAGCTTCCATAAATACCTACTTGTGCGTGGAATTCATTAAAAATTTTTGTATCGAAATTTCATAAAAGTGACTTCAAGTGACTAAAATTGACCAGTGTGTAAAAAAGGCCACATCCAAATTCACTGGGTCAGAGGTCTTGTGCACCTCATCTTCGTTGAAGAGTAGGGAGACCAACTTGCGTCACCTGCAAGTTGGTCTCCCTACTCTTGCAAGCAGACGACGTGACCACAGACTCAAGCTGTTTGGCGATATATTCACCCGCTCCTTAAATTTTTCCATGCCAGCAAAGTACGTTGTTAAGCCTATCCAGCGCCGAACTGACAATGGTCTGGCCTTCAATGTTCCTTTTTGCAAAACAAACCGGTACCTTCATTCATTTTTCCCGAGAACAATTGGAGATTGGAACTCCCTGTCAGCAGCATCACCGCTTATTTCTCGTGCCCTAGCTTCACAGGCAGTCACACCACAAAACAATCCGTAGATGTTTTTTTCCTTCATTTGATACACATTGCCTTGTCCTTACCATATTGACCATTTTAATGTTGACTGTTGTCCTGCCTCCATTTCATTTGACGCAGTATTGAATGTAATAAATAAATAAAATAAAGTGTCAAATCTGTTGCTGTGATAGGAGGGTTGGTATTCATATGTAGTCCGACTTACGATTTCCATTGCATCACCCAGACCCTTTCTCCAGCGTTGACTGCCATTCGTGGCTGCTTGGCAGGAAGAGAGAGCATCGTCTTGATGCCTCGATCGGTTGGGATCAATGCGCCGCTGTAATCGGAAATCACTAAATATTCCCGTTTTGTTCTCTCCAACATCTGTTTCTGCTTGATTTCTTCTCTCTGAAAGAATCAAATTTGATTTCTTCGATGTGCGCGCTTACTTCCAATTTTGGTTGGACGGACCACCGGTTTGCACCGATACACAGAAAGAAATTAGTGGCAGATTGCCACTAGTAGTGATAAGATAAGACTACACTAGACTAGTGGCATGGGCCACTATTTTAGTGGCAAAAGAAATGCACTGGATGGTATGGAGTCCAATCCATTTCTTGCCACAAAAATAGTGGCAATCTGCCACTTTTTAGTGTAGTCTTCTTTTGCTACTATTTTTATTACAGTGTATGTCTTGCTATTTTTGCTGGTTTGCATCGGCATTCCTGTATGTAAAGAATCCCTTCATAAAAAAGGAAAAATCAGCTTTGTTATCCGGGCCTGGTATCGCAGCTTTTTTGTGCATGAAATTCCGCGACACGCGAAATTGCATCAGTAAAAGCAACGATACCCAAAACCAGGGCCGAAAAGCAAAGCTGGTCTCTTTTTTTACTGGACACAGCACGTACAAGGAAAACCGATATTTGCGTTTCTCGCACGACCTCAACTTTAAAAGCAGAATCTCGTGGGCTGCCCCACGAGAGCACGAGAGTTTTCAGAAATCGAGGAAGTGCAGGAATCCAAATTGGAATCTGCGGCACCGCACATACAGCCTGCGGATCACTCTTGCTAGTTGCATATCCCAGGATAATCCTTGAGAAACCCAGTCTCATCGTTAATTGGGGAGCCACAAGAATCAGATAATATGGAGCACAAAATGTGTGTTCGAATATCAATAACTCCTAACCGACAAAAATAGATGAGACATCAGGACGATTGTTATACCGATATGATCAATCCCCGAGTTTAGGAACGCATGTACCGGCAGTATTCCAGACGAACTATAGTATGACACTGAGTAGAAAACACCGCTGATAAAAAAAGATTACCAAATGGGATGCGAACCGACATGTTGGGAATAAGATAAAAACACTGAGCTAAATTACAGCGCAAGAAAGACATCTAAACCCTATTTAATACCCGGTCCAGGACCGGGTAGTAAATTCGAATTTAAATCTCTTTCTTGAGAGAGATTTACTTCCAGGATTGGATATTTGGATATTTCCGTGCGGGGTAATGGCATGAGAAACTGCGGTTCATTTCCCACCTCTTCTTTTCTGAAAGATCAATCTGGATTTTATTGCAGGATGAAGGGACAAGTATTTCGGACGAACTATTGCCAGACTAATTCGTAGCTCGAATAATTGTGGCAATTATGCGCTTTCAGTCGAAAGTAGCTTGCACTTTTCGTATTGTCATAATTGCACATACTTCCTTGATGTACCTATATGTATAATGGAAGTGCCACGTTCAACGGGAGGCACATCCGACAAATAATGGAAAGTAATTGAAATGGTGCATCAATTTCATTGATTTTCGATGGCTTGGTTTGAATTTCGAATTCAGTGTTTCTGCAAATGCATGAAGGAAACTTCGTTGCCGACCATGAGGGTAACGGCCTCCAGTTTGGTGCATCAAGTGAATTTTCGTTGCTATTCTCCAATCGGAAATAAACAACCAAAACTCGCGTGGGGCAGTGCATAATGTCTCACAGTGAAGATTGTCAGTGTTTAACTTTTATCCTGAAGGGAAACACAAGGATGAAAAAACGCACGAACCGTCAGCGCGTATTGATCACACCCCTTCGCCAAGGTCCATGTGATCCCGTCTCCTTTCAAAACTATGTTCTTATCAAATGTCTGAAAATGAGAACGGAAGTGTATAGAGTTTGGACTTGAAACGTGAAACTGTAATGAACAAACTTCCATTGCAATGCATTCCAGTTATAACATCTCTCCAAGAGGCCTCCAAACTTCAAAAACAAAGACTCGAGTTCTCGGATTAAATTGAATGAAAAGTCACTCTAGATATGTAATGCGGGCAAAATAGCTTATATCTACCTGAAATGATTCCCACCCGAAAAAAATCCTGTGATGTGAATGAATACCCAAAAAGGGAGGTCGTGCAAACCAACCTGATGGTTATCGCCCTATTTCCTTGACGTGTGCTTGCTCCAAGCTTTTTGAAAAAATTCTTTGCACACACATTCTCGGGTATTTAAACAATATTGGTTTTTTTTTCACCCAAATCAGTTTGGTTTCCGTTCAAAAAGATCTTGTGAGGCACAGTTAGTCCTATTTGTAGATGAGGTTGCGAAATCAATTGACGGAGGCGTGCCTGTGCACGCAGCTTTTCTAGATCTGACCAAAGCCTTTGATATGGTATCTCACTCGAAGCTTATTCAGAAACTTCGCACATTAATGCTTCCGCAAAACATACTAGATGTCATTTCATCCTTTCTCAGTGGTAGGCACCAACAGGTTTCTGTGCAGGGTACTTTATCTGGTCTTGTTGGGGTTCGTTCTGGTGTTCCTCAGGGCAGTGTTTTAGGACCACTTCTCTTCCTCATGTTCATCAATGACATCGTAGACAATACCACTTCATCAGCACGCCTTTTTGCTGATGATATAGTAATTTACAGGTCCATCACCTCATTTGCCGATAGTGATGCATTGCAGAATGACCTCCTGATCGTTGCTTCGTGGTATGCCAGACATGGGGCATGCGTGTTAATGCCGACAAATCCAAGGTGGTTCTGTTTGGGGCTCACGGTCAAATGCAAGGCTTTTCCTATTCTATTTCTGGGCAGTGTATGGAAATAGTACCCAACTTTAAATACCTTGGTGTAACTCTGACCCATGACATTTCGTGGACCCCTCACATCTCATCTGTCATTTCCAAGGCCAACTCAAAATTAGGCTACATCATGCGCAATCTCAAACTTGCTTCTGTGAAGCAAAAACGTCACGCCTACATTGCGCTGGTTTTACCGATTTTGGAATATGCCTGTGCGGTGTGGGATCCCTATAAGCGTTGTAATACTGACGCCCTTGAGGCAATCCAGAGAAGAGCCGCAAGGGCAATTACCCACAAATACAGCCGAGAAATAAGCGTAACTGCAATATTAAAAGAACTTGATCTCCCAACCCTAGAAAGTCGCCGCCGAATGCACCGGCTAAACTTGTTCAGTGACATAATTATAGGTGAAGTTATTTTCCCCTTCCTGTTTCCTATTGTCTCAAAACCACTCAAAGGCGTACAGACAATGGCATGAGCTTTGTACTTCCCTTTTGCAAAAAAAAATGTTTTTTCCACTCTTTTTTTCCTCGAACTATTACCGACTGGAACGGCCTTCCCTCCAATTCTCCTATTTTATCAAATGCTATTGCTCGCGCGTCTCGCACCACGATCTTGACGCCCAATGTTTGATTTTTTGCAAATTATTGACTTGTTGTTTTTATCCCTTTTTCCAATCTCGCACTTTTACACAGATTTGACTATGCTCGCGTGTAATTTTCTTGCTGTGTTGACTGTTTGCGTGTGTTACAGTGCCATGTCAATTGCTCACTGTTTTTGAATAATAATAATAATAATAATAATAATAATAATAATAATAATAATAATAATAATAATAATAATAATGTGAGGCTCATTTTTGTCGTTGCGATTTTTTCCTCTGTTTTTTTCCATCCAGAGTGACCCACGCCGCGTCTTCAAAAATAACCATGAATCGCTCAGGGTCATGATGGTGTGCAGGTTTAAACAAGATCATTCACTCAGCGCAGCCACAGCTGTAGTGGGCCACAATGATTCTGCGTCGCGCAAATTAAAAGATCAGAAATCCGATATGCATGACACCCCAACATCTCTGCCAGGTACAATTTTTCAAGTTCATCTTTTCATGAGGAAATATAGTAGCAGGCTTCTTGTGAGATACTGCAGCGAAACTTCCGCATTTATCAGTTCGCATTGCCATGAAATGGGGTCTAACAGAAATTGGAAATTCTCGGAAGCTTGAAAGTCCTGATATAATAATGAAGCAGAAATTTAAGTTTTATTTCCGCAAAATGTCGAAATAAAAAACGATAAGTCTCAAACCTGCTTCATATTTTCTCGCCATGATCCCATGTCGTAAGGAAACTTGAATAATTCCTTCCCACCATCTTCACTCATCACGTCTCCTTCTCGTCTTGCTCTTCTCATTGTTGCCATTTCTATTGCTGTCTGGTTTTTGATGACGCCACGGAACTGTGCAGAAACAATCATTGAGCAAATAATAAAAATTGGAAAGACCTTTTCGCAGAAGAATCGCACAATCAACATCTACCGCCGAAAATAAAATCAATTCTCTCGATATTTACGGAGTCGTTCCCTCTCACGATGATAACAACTCCAAATAAATAAATAAGTGAAATAACAACTGCAGATGCGAGTACATCAATGCAAAATTAGGAACACCACAATGTCCAAATGTTGAGGGACGTGACAGCGTTATCATCTTTCTTGTTTATCACTAATTTCTGAATATTCTTATTCTTGGCACCGCTGACCATTGATATTGATATTGTTAATCACTATTGATCATCATCGTAAACTACATTTTGCTTTAATGCCTACATCGCAAAATGTTCGCCATGTGATAGAATTGTTTATTTGGTCACACTTATCACTTTTCTGTTGATTAATGAACTCTTTTTAACAATGAGGACTCACTAACAAGCACTTCTCTATGTCAATGGGCTCTATTTACCATGTCAGTTAATAACCACCACTCTCAAATACCGTTGTCACTCCAAACACCGCTACCACAACCAAACCACTATTACCACTCTACTGCTACCGCGGTTACCACTACCAGTACCACTGTTTACCAGTGTTAGTTTAACACTACCACCACTCTGCTACTACCAGCACAAATACTACCATACCTGCAATACCACTGTTTGCCAGTGTTAATTTAATGGTACCAGTACCAGCTCCTCCACTAGCACCAGTATTCCACTAACAACGCCATGGTTTCCTAGTGTTAGTTAATAACATTAATGGTAATGGATAATCTGCTGAGAACGTAGAAAGCGCATGGCCACGGAATTGCACTGAATTAAACTGAAAAAAATGATGGAACTCTCATTTGACGAATCAACATTTCACGGAATGAATAGTTTCGTTCAGCGTTGAGCCGGGACATTTCAGCCAAAATTATGGGTGGGTAAGGATATTCCATATTGGCTCCTAGTAACTTATTTAAACAAAATGAGGTGAGCTCAATCGCTATCCCAGAAATATTGATGTCAAAGCTGCATGCACGGTCTCAAAGTTAAATGTAAAATTTTCACAAAAGTGTTAGGTATAGTTTAACAAAAATGCTATTCGCTTCAATCGGCAGCGGTGTGCAGTCAAAATCTTCACCATTCAGGGGGAATGGAACCCACTTGATTGCTTCCATCCCTTTATCTTCTGGAAAAACGTCACCATTCAAGATTTTTGGAATTCGAAAAAATACAAGAACTAACCTGCCAAAACAGCACGATGCTGATTCCAATAGTGATTCCCCACGACACACCGCAACCAACAATTACAAACGGCAACTCGGCGTCATCAATGATCGGAGCACCAATTTCTTCACAATAGTCAATTCCATCCTGTTGGAAAACATTGTTGCTTTTTAACAAAAAATCAAAACACCAATTTCAATGCCAACTATATGAGCTGAGCTATTGGATAAGGGCTGTAGTCGAAATGCAAGTCATGGGAACCGACTATGTTTTTTGGCAGAATGCGGAAGGGCCAAGATATTCCCCTTCTACTAAAAATAACACTTAACAACCAAGCACGCTAAGGACATTATCGGCTATGTTTAATTTTTTTTTTTTTTTTGAGAATTTATCATAAACTTTCGGCTATTTAAAATTTCACAAATTTGACTCTTCCGAGAAAAATATTGTGCTTGTTTGTTTCAAGCATCGTTTCTGGTATTTCATCCCCGAAAAAAGATCCTTCACTCCTGACATTGGTATTAGTAGGTTTCTAAATCACCAGTAGTAGGTTTTTTTGACTTTTGCCATTGGAAAAGATTAAAGATGGAAATTAAAGATAGAAATCAATTATCATAAGATAAGTTTCATGCAACTTGCAATGGATTTATTCGAACCTCGTCAAATGACAACACGATTGAGTACGTGATGAGAAGAGCGGATTGGAACATTCCAAATGTGAAGAACAGAGCTGTCCACAAAAATTGAGCATGGTTCCAATATCCAACGCAGTTGTTTATCCATGTGCAATGGTGATCCATCTTGAGTACACATTTTGAACCTGTAATCCATAAAGGTCTTCCCTTATGATATGCAAAATGTGGCTCTAACGTGTGTTGCATCATCACTGTAAACGAGAAAGGCGCCTGTTGATGGCTAACTGGCAACTAGCCGGCTATACTAAAACGCGTGTATGTTAATGCCTAAAGTCTGTTCACTTTCAGAATGGTCCGCGCGCTTTTTGCAGACAGGGATGTGCAAATTTGTGCAAAAATCGGAAATCTGAGATTTTGAGCTGCGGACCTCAATTTTCGAAACTCTGTCGGTTTTCACCTTTCAATCTTTTGATAATTCTATTTTTCGGAGTTTTTTCAATTTTCTGTGACCACGATCTGTCTGGTTTGCTGGTCGTTCCGCTCCTGGCTTTTGAAATGTGCACTTCTGGTGCAGCGCTAATCCGAAACTTCGCTGGCCCTCACTTTGCAATTATTGGCACCGACCTGCAATGGTGTGCGGCCACATCTGCATCACAGGCGCACGAATTCATGTCTGGAAAATTTCAAAATCATGTTTGGTTGCTTTTCCATCTGTGATATGTTTTGTCTCAGCAAACATGTGCCAAATGAAAATTTAAAAATTTAGCCCATGGTGAGACTCGAACCCACGATCTTGTGATCGATGGTCCAACACTCTACCACTGAACCACCGGCGCTTTCGGGAATTTCAATTCGAAAATAGCGCTTAAATGAAACAACTCGGATATTCAGGCAAAGAATATTGGACAATTTGGACACCACTGTCGTGCCCACGCTCCCACCTTCGTTTTGCTGCGAGTTTTGGCGCGGACCATTCTGAAAATGAACGCACTTTAATTGTATGCTATACTCTAAAAGGAGAAGTCTAACTTTGTGAACTACTCGTATAGGGGAAGCCCAGGCAAAACGGGATAGTGGGGCAAAACGGGAAATCGCTATAAAAATTTATTGTCGCCATCTTCGATTTTATTCCGTGTGTAGTAATCGTCAACAGTGGAGAGAACATTTTGGCCATGGCAGATCGCCATGTGAGTAGGTTGCGGGAAAATTTATTATGTTATGCGATTTGAAACAAAACTTGAATGCAATACAGAGAAGCAGCAGGAACATTGTTTCCATTGCATGTCGTTATTTTCCAGTAGTTTTGCCAGACCCCCCGGCCCCTAGGGGGGTCTACGCCCTCAGAAAATCACCTACACCCCCCCCCCCTTAGAAAAATTGTCCAAAACCCTGGTGAGGATGGTGAGTCGAATCAGTTTGGCTAGCTGCCAACAAAGACACAGGTTGTCCGTGCTGTTGGCTCTCCCTGGCAGGAAATTTGGCCGCTTGAACACCAATTTTGACCCCAAAATGAACGCTCAAATTTCAAAATTTCCGTAGCTTCTGGGGGGCTCTGCCCCCAGACCCATCGCCAGGGGCTCTGCCCCTTGGAACCCCGCTGGGGCGCTGCCGCAGACCCTCAAATACTGGGGGCTCCGCCTCCCAGACCCCCCTTCTTGGCTGCGCCCAGAGAACCTTCTTCGAAACAGGACCCCTTGAAAATCTTCACACCCCCCCCCAAATCTCGAAATCCTGGCAAAACTACTGGTTATTTTCCATGCTGAACGACGGATGAGGAGTGAGGTCTGGCGACGGAAATATGGCAGCAAGTTGTTGGAGAAACAGAACCGAACGCAGCTGGACCTTTAAAAAAATAACTTCGAGTATTTTCCCTTCTTGTGGAGGAGCTAGAACGGAACGTCGCATAATCGAAGATGTGTTCATGTGGCAACGATACCTATCTACTGAGTGCTTGTTTTCACCTTTCTGTGGAGCTCAATAAAACATACCCTTTGGTGCACAGTTCCGTGTATAAAATACACGGTGTATTCTGACGCGATTTCCATTCGAAATGACGTTGGTGCCCGCGATTTATTCGATGATAATCAACAAAACCTGCCGTCAAAATACACTGTGTATTTTATACACGGAACTGTGCACCCCACCGTTTTTTTTTGTCATAAGAAAATACCCAGTGTTTTTTTTACCTGAACCAAATCTCTTCGCGGTTAGTGGTGGACGTTTTCATGCGTTTCAGAGTAAGCGAAACATCATTTACGAACATGTAAGAAAATATTTTATAACCCCGCGATAACTTACAAATTTTGCAATGATGTGACCTCGGCGGCTTATAACATTTGCAGATACGGCAGACCTGCAGATATTGGCGGTGCTCGGTTTTATCCTAAAAAAGGAAAACAACTTTCCCAATTAAAAAACAAAACAGAAGAAACTGTAAAAATTAAAAAAAAACAAATAATGTGACAGTGGGATTCGAACCAGACACTAAACTTCTGGTTTGAGCTCACTCCTCTTTGAAAAGTCGATCCAGCGATAGACACCATGGTTGCAGTCGTTCACCTTGCTCTCGCCGCGGACTCGTTAAACTGCGGTAAAATGTTTCCATTTTTTAGGTTTTACCAAGCAGTTGACTGGAAATTCACAAGATTAGATTCCATTTTCCAGGAAAAGCAACAGTCTGTGTAACCTAATGTTACTGGACTGTTTCAGCTACTGGAACTGTGATTCGAACTTCGGTAGAGTAGCTTGGAAGTTACAACACGTTTAGTAATGCAAACACTCGCTGAAGAATACATTGTTTCATAATTTTCAGGTGATTGCGATTCAATTGACACAAAAACCGCAATTTGAGGAAAAATACGAATAAAACACTTCAGTATTATTAATTTCTGCAAGACGTCATGCAAAACAAATCTATGGACGAGATTATGAACATGGCAAATGGTCAGGAAGTGGGCAGGAATGATTTTCATCAATCGATCAGAGGATAGCAACTTCATCTTTAGCCTTCATGTCCGAGCCTTGAAATTTTCAAAAAATTATAACCGACAGCACACAGCAATCTGTTGTCAGCACCGACTATGCAGATTGAGCGTAACTGTTAGCCTCACAGCAGACAAATGTTCGCCAAAATCAGCACTTTGGACAATCTCACGACACATACCTAGTGGTCGCACATCCTCCACACGAAATTGTTTCCAGAATTCATCAATGCCCCACCGTATCAAGTCGGCAACACCTTGGGACTGCGCATGTTGAAAATTCAATTGGGACGTTTTCGTGACAAATAATGTGTCGCCAAAACATTAAAAAATTTGAAAGCGGCGCAATCCAATAACTCATTCATTCTGACACAAATTGGTCCAAATGTCAAATAAAATTAAATACACGAGAAACATAACAATAGATCAGCACAACATAAGATGATCCCGAATTTGAGAGTAGCTCTCTCTCACCCAGCACAAAGACCGCTATGGCGGGAAAATTGCCATAGAACCATAGAGGCTTTTCTCCCCGCAGGCAACGGAAATGTCAGTTCTCCCGGGCTCTCGGGCACAGCATTCCACTGATATGTTAAGAATACAGTTTCCGAAAAGAATGAACCTTGTCTCACCGGACCCCAACCACCCGGAACGTATCCGGGTTCCACCAAGACACACAATACAACCTTCCAAACTGTGAAGAATCCGTAGGAAAAACAGTAGAAAGATAGAACGGAGGACTGGAACGGATGCGTTTCAGCCGGAAATATGAAATGACGGCATCTGATCGAGATCAACGTGACAACGAAAGCCGATGCTGAAAAATAACGGGAATATACAGGGTGATTCAGTAGGGCCCCCCCAAAATTGAGATATTCATTTCTCGCGCATGCTTGTCAGAGAATGTTGCTGTTGGCAAGTGATTGTATCGCCATCGATGACACCTTTTAAAAATGCCGGTTTCTTTTGTCCAAGCCCACCCCTTACGGTGAAAACACGAGGGGTTGTTTTTCGGCAAACCATCCCTAGCATGAAAAAAGCATATTTCGGAGGGGTGAAAACTTCACGATCGGTTTCGGTGGAGCATGGACAACAACCTTGTAATTTGGACCAAAGTTCCATGACAAACCGTTAAGGAGTTACAGCGATCTTCCTTAAAGGGGCTGTTTGGTTATTCTGTTATTTTTGCTTTTACCCCTGGGGAACGGAAGCCGCGACTCGCACCCCAATTTTTCACTTGTTAGCTCATTTTTATCACTTCATTGACATTTTGCGATAACTCGCGTTTAATTTGGCCGGACAGAAGTGACACAGCAAAAAACCACCCTAATAAGAAAACAGAGGGGTGCGGGGGGGTGAAACCATCCTAATCGGGTTCGTATAGGAGCAGGCATTACAACTTTGTAATTTAAACCTCACATCTCCGAAGAACGGTCAAAGAGTTATTGAGATCACCCGAAACCACCCCTTCAAGAATTGGCATGAAGGGGTGAACTAAGAAAAAATCATCGACATTTTATGATACCCCAAACGAAGGCGAGCAAATTATTTGCTGGCACCAACATGCTCCGAAGAAAGGTTTACAAGATATAAACATTTCAATTTTGGGGCGGCTCTACTGAATCACCCTTCAGTGGAAGCCTGTCTCGATTGCCATGGGGCCAAGGGGGCACTGCTCGCTGCTTCATGGCGCTTCCGCTTCATTCAGCCTTTGGCTCTTTTGAAAAAATGTTTCACAGCAATTTGATCGGAGTCTTCTCTCTCTCTCTGCCCGTCACGCGAGAACCCAGCAGAGAAACCGAGATGCCAGGTCGCTGCGCTTCTTCATTGCGATCCAGTTTGAATGGAGATCACTTATACAAACCGCATTCATTGACAAGAATTGCTAATTCGTGTTGTCTGTTAAAATGTCAGTGGGTTCATTCCTATGATATGCAAGAAATGACCAATGCCTCCTCTTCACAATGAACTGTGAATGCAATTTAGCGTGTTTTACAGTTTTACAGAAGCAGGTTCATTCTAACCCAGTGTTAGCGACGGCCCAATGCCTCTAACATGTTTCCAACTTCTCAATTTGTTCATCTTTGGAGAGAATCGCCAATTT
>JASGXE010012912.1:0-12586 GCA_030068105.1 Sinentomon sp. SZTP_YWyxl
TAGTTGATTTAAACACTTAAGTGTCAGTTTAATGGAATTTGGTTCCCTATATTCGGATATCCTAATGCTTCAGAAAGTTTTGGGAATTTTATATTTTGTTGACATTTTCAGTCGGTGGAGGATCGGCCGGTTGCGTTCTTGCGTCCCGATTGGCCACGCTGCTTCCAAACCATTCAGTGCTCCTTGTCGAAGCTGGGGGTTTTCCAAACCTCCAAACTAAAATACCTGGATTAGTAACCTTTGCTAGAGAAGGCAACAATTGGAACTTTGAAGTAGAACCGCAAGAGAATGCATTCATGGGATACAAAGGGAGGGTTAGTGGACCAAGACGCTGACATGTTTTTAAGTGCTTTTATGCTGATTTAAAACGTAAATATTTTGGGTAACCACATATCAGTTTAAACTTCAAGTGTAATTAGGAGTGCGGAATGGAAATTCAATGTGAAATGGCACAACGCGGCACCACAACCTTTACAAGAGGACATTTCTGTTGCCATGTTTTCACGTGTTTCTTACAGAAAGTGTTATTCCCAGCTGGGAAAGTGCTCGGTGGATCAGGAGCAATCAACGGCATGGTCCATGTGAGAGGAAACCCGGCGGACTACGATACATGGGAAGCAGAAGGTAATCCTGGCTGGGGTTATCGCGATATGTTGGATATATTTAAGAGGATGGAACGCGTGGAAGGAGATTCGGCGCTATTTGACGGTTAGTCGTGATTTCATATTTTGGATTTTTGTCAACTAAAGATTCTTTTTGGCTTTGGCAAAATGATCGCAGTGATGTGGACAATGCAAAATACTGCAGGGAATCAATAGGAAAAGCTGAGGAGTGTTTACCTTGGTTCTGCTGAGACAGGCAGCTTCCAGACAAGATAAATTTGGGAAAATGATTTTTTGTTATTTTCGCCGTCCTGCAGCAACAAATAGGAAGATATGTATGACATCGTTTCATTTCAAGTATCTTGAGGAGTCTGTATATAGCCATCATATTTTTCGAGAAATCAATTTCTCTCTGTCTGTTTCACGAAGCATATGATCTGATTTGATCAGGCTTACTGTAGTGAATGCATTTACCAAAGCCTCAGAATTCCTATTGCAAACAGAGATTCATACTTACAAGCATTTCCATTTAAACGCTGCATACTCGTATGTTTTCAATGAAGCGCGCGATGTGGGCATGAATCGCGATTTCCTATCTCGCAGTATAAACGGGGCATTCGGAAAGTCACAAACTTGTTGTTTCCGAAATTTAGCCGTTTCTCAACCTTGTGGCTATCAAGTGGACGGACCAACAGAAAGTGGCTGAAATAAATTCCAGCTCATAACGGCCAGAAGTGTCTGCTGCCAATAAAGTAAAACCATATCTGTGCGCTCCATGGCTTCAAAAGTCGCATATTGAATGAACGACCAAATGGATGTCTCTTCTCCAACATCAATTACTGCAGAAGACTTTTCCGACCAAGATAATCCATCAAGACGGCAATTTATAGTTTCAACAAAAAATCGGGGGTCTCGTTTACAGGAGCTGTGGGAAGTGTTGCCAACGTATCCGGCATACAGAAACTTGTTGACACGAATTATGAAAAAAAAATTGCAAAAAAATACCTGTCGATATTTGTCGCTAGTGCAAGAAATTTAGTCGCAGGACTTAACTACGTTCATGGTCGAGTGACTGCATTCGTGCAAAAGAATGGATATTTGGTAGAATGTTACCCAATTTTTTTGGGGTCAGGCGTCGTCCATATTGGCCTCTCCTTATCACTTCAGAACTTCAGACCTAAAGCTTGCAACACGCTAGAAAGGTTTTCGCCGGACCAGATCAGCGAACTCCCGCCGCACTTTGTCTTCGATTGCCACGATTGAAAAAGAGCCAATTGCCTGCTTGGCAGCGGAATGCCGTTTTTTGAAGTTTGCTACGGCAGAAAAACAATTTGTCTTGACTCTTCCCAGGCCTCTGACTCAAAACCTTAAAGTTTGATTAATTTGGGCTGACGAAAGGAAGACTAGGCCAAGTTACTTTTCTTCGATGTTGGATAAACGAGAAAAACTGTCCAAAAAATCGGAAAAGTTAGAACGTGAGGAAGAGTAGGCCAGCATACCGTGGCCTACGCTTCCTCATTCACATTTCTGTGATTGTTGCGTTTGAGGAAAACTAAGCCAGCCTACTGATTTTAGTTTTGACAGACCTGGAAGAAAACTCCTGGGCAGACCTTCCGCCCAAAATGCAAAGTGGAAAATGAGCAAACACTGTGATGGCGGTGAAATTGAATGATTTTGTTTTGTGATTGACGGCACCAATAAAACGATTAGGTAGGTATATTGTGTGTGTCTGTCTATTCTTCCTTTCAAAATGGAGTGAGGCGAGGGGCGAGGCCATGGTGACGGCGACATGAACTGCGTTCCCTCAAGTGTGTGATACGGCGTCCAAAAAAGAGGCAAAAATGGCCCATGCCTTTTTTAACATAATCCAACGATGAAGAAGGGCCCGGCCAAATAAAGAGAAGGGAAAGATGTTCGCTCTGGAGAGCAAGCGTTTTCTGACTTTTTCGTGGCTTGTCTGTGCCCCATGCGAAGTGTCATCACATGTTTTGCTTTTTTTTTTCCATTGCCCATGTTGGATGGAGCCAGGGCCAAGGAAGACAGGACTGTCTCACTTGTCCCTGGATCATCATCATCAATCATCATCGGTGGAGTCCTATGGACTGATAGCCATTCGGCCTGGACCATTTACCCTTGTTGCAACACCTTGGGCTCGCAAGGAGAACTAGCCCCATAATCGTAGCCCATTTTTTCTGCTCTGCATTCACGGAAACGACTCGGAACCATTTTTAACGCGGTACGAGAACTCGTTCCACGCCAACCCGCAGGGTTCCCGGAGAGAGTCATGCTCTGCAGGGCAGTGAGTGTGACTTGTGAGATGTGGGCTTCTCTTTTGTTGTTAACCTGCCAAGCCACTATCTTGGACTTGGAGCTAGGTGTTCTTTAACGTGCACAGGATTATGCTGCCACGGAACCTCCTGCTTAAACGTCTCATCCGAAGGAGACGAGGGACTTTGGCCACTAACCCCCTTCCATCAGGCCCAAACTGGGGGTAACAAGGGTGGTCCCCCTCCCCATCCAATTCCAGCCCAGCCCAACCTTTGCTTAACTTCGGTGTTTCTGATGGAAAACCGGTGCAAGCCACGAGGTATTGGCGCTGCTGGCAATCATGGATGGAGCCTCAACCAATGGCGCAGGCCGGCCTAACTGCTATGGTCATGTGTTCGCATACATGGGCATGCCATGGAACGATTGCGGCAAAGTGCATCCGAAAGAAAAGTTGGTCCCTGCATTTGACTTTCGGGTGAATCTCCCTGCCTCGAAACTGAAGGGATCGGATGCAGATGCATTGCAATTTTTGAAGAATCCCAAAGACAAATGTGGGCAAAAATGCAAATATGAGTGCGGATGAGAGTCTCGCGCAATTTTGAAGGACACCAACTGAGAAAGCCATTGTCAAAACGTTAGAGAAAAAATCTGTCTGATGTGAAATTATGACTTTGGCGGCATTTGTCATTTTTCTGGGTTTTGGGGCATCGGGGCACTAGGGCAGTTAACAATTTGGCAAGCTTTCTGACTTTTGGAGATCGTGGTTTTTTCAGAAAATAGCAAGTTGAAAAATGAGATTTTTTAATGCGACCAATGGAGAAGCTGTTGTCTGTTCTTCTCTGAGTTTGCTCATAACTTTAATCTAATCTGGCGGCTCTACGTCGGCGAATAATTATTACTAGGTCTTGGGCTGGCCCCAGGCTCTTGTGTTCAAGAAAAAATGAAACATGAAAAAAATTTGAAACAAAAAAAAAAAAAAAAAAAAAAAAAAAACAAGAAAAAAAAAGAAAAAAGCGTACGAAAACCACTTTAATTCCATTTTCCCTTTTTGGGGTGTGCGGGTGTTGCGGGTGTGGCGTGAGAGGGTGTTGCGGGTGTGGCGGGTGTTGCGGGTGCGGCGTTGGTGTGGTGGTAGTCAGGGATATGGAAGTTTAACCGGTTTGGTCTTCTTGTGCTTTAACTCTCAGCGTTGTTAAGCGTTGTGACATTTTCTGGTTTTTGATATTGTGGCGAGAGCGACCAAAAATTATCTTTTTTGGTATCATTTTTCAATTGTCATTTTGATGTTTGGTATTTCATGCGTGAACGTGAGATGTTTTGCATTGCAGTTCTTGATGCCTTATGGTAGCGAGACAGATTTGCACTTGCTTCTGGGCGTTAGGATCCCATTTTTAGAGAATGTTCCAGAACGATAGACGTTCATTTCGGCGAATCACATATCCGAGGCGTTTATTTCGGCGTCCTACATTGTTGAGTATACTTCGTATGTATACATTTCGGGGAAATACATTTCGGGGAAATACATGAAGCAACGTTGGGCCTGCATGATGCTTGGATGGGAGCCCACCCTTGTACCCCAGTTTGTGCTGCTAGAAGGGGGCTTTGTGGCCAAGTCCCTGGTCTCCTTCGGATGAGACGTCAAGCAGGAGGTCCCATGTGCAGCATCACAATGTGCACGTTAAAGAACACCTATAGTCCCAGTCCAAGAACGGCTGGCAGGTTACAAATACACAGAAGCCACACATCACAAGACACACGTCTCCGCTCTGCAGAGCATATTCGGTTCGGGAAATCCTGCGGGTTGGCATATACCTATACGCTGTAAAACTGATCCGAGTCCTTTCAGTTGAATGCAAAGCGGAGTTGGGCTACGATTATGGGGCATTATTCTCCTTGCGAGCCCAAGTTGTGCAACAAGGTTTAAGCCGAGCCTGCGGCTGTCAGATGGCAATGATGATGATGATGATGATTTCGGCACCGTTCATCGCGGAGATTGCTTATTTCGGCCAGCATTTCGGAATCGACATTTTGCCGAGCCTTGTGTCAGTGTTTTAGATTTAGGGACCGCACCTGTATTGGTACCATTTATCGGGGAATTGGCTCTTGTCTGCAATTGGATTCCTCCATTACAGCGATATAACCCAACCCTAATTTAGCGTCACCATAAACCACGTTGCCTTATCAAACCTAAACCTAATCAAACCTAAACCTAACATAAAGGAATATAACCTAGCACAATGCCCAACTAATGTAACCTGACCAACCCGAACCAAACCAGCCGTTCGGAAAGCGGAAGTTACCAAACGTTGGGCCAGGATTGCTGGATGGTAGCCACCCTTTGTGCCCCAGGTTGTGCTGCTCTATATGCGGGTTTATTGGCTGAAGCCCTTATCGTTCTTCGGATGGGTCCTGTGTACACCATCACACTACGCACGTAAAAACTCTTATTGCTGCAGGTCCAACTGAGGCCGTGCTGGTCACATAACCCATAGAGAAGCGACATATCAAAAACCTCAAGTTTCCGCTCTTCAGAGCATGACTCGCATCAGGAAATCCTGCGGAGGTTGGCATGTGCCGTATGATCTGAGTCGTTTCCGTTGAATGCAGAGCGGAGTTGGGCTTTGCAATAATGGAGCATCGTTCTACTGGCGAGCCAAAGGTGCGCAACAAGGTTCTTGCCGAGCCACCGGCAGTCTGCCCCTGGCAATCAGCTCATGATTGCAAATGATGAAGCACCTAACTAAGCTTAATCTAATAAAGTTAACCTGATCATGAGACCTTGTTGAATGAGGTCATGAAATTAGTCTCAATCCCCACAAACTTAAGACAATCTGCGAAAGAAATCAATCTGAAAACAGTTTGCTGCTCAAATCAGCTTAAATAATCAGCTTTTGAGACGAAGAATTTGAACTTTTTGTTGAGTATGCCAATACGATGCGTTATACCAATGAAAATGACTAACCGAAATAAGCGGCGAAAAAACACAAAAAATCACAAAAACAAGCGTTCGCCAAAATCAGCGGCGACGAAATGGCTTTCTCCGAAATGGAATTAGCCAAAATAAAATATTCCAAAACACATTCCAAAAAATTTCGATTGGAAAAATCGAAAGCGAAATGTTACAAAAATATCAGATCATTAGCCAATTAAAACATTCAATTCATCATCAAAGTTATTGACTGACTGACATTCAACTTACAGCCGGCCTAGTTGGCATTGGATTCTGAGTCTCATTTTGACGCAGTTGACCAAGGATTTTGACAAAGTGGGCCAAAGTTGCTTATTTGTTAACTGGCAGTCTTTCAGACTTGGTCATCCCTTGTATTGTTCATATTTTGAAACGAGGGTATCTTTCAAACAAGGTTAAGTTGGTCCAGGTCGCCCGGGCCCCGGCTATTGTCTGCTTCTATCCCATATGAACTTTTGGCCCCAAAAGGCAGTGTCTGGAGCCCTTCTTAAAAAAGTGTTAATGATTTACCCGATTTTATCAATCGCAAAATTTCTTTTTTTCAGAAATGGCTGGAGCTCGTAAGCTCCTGATGTAAACTCGTAATTTTGGCGATGTTGGTTTGGAAACGGTTGTTTGCATTCGTTGGGTTGGTTTGGTTTGGATTATAGGTTTGGATTATAGGTTTAGGGTTAGGTTAGGTTGAGTTTGGTTGGTTTGGTCGGGTTTGGGTGGGGTTTGGGTCGGGTTTGGTCATGGTTTGGTTTGTTGTGTTCAGGAGCTCACGAGCTCGAGACGCAAGTGCTTTTTCCAGATGATTGCCTTTGGTGCATTATTGACAACCTAACTGCCCGGAATTGCAATTGGAATTACTTGGATGCTCTATCCGCACTGTGTACTTATAAATTCCCTGCAAAAATTCGGAAGCTTTGCAAAGGTAATGTTCTCTCTTTATGGAGAATGCATCTCCTGCTTTGGTATCCTTTTCTCGCATCCAGTTGTCGCATTTTGGAGCCTGTCAAGCGACATGCCGTGTATTTTGTTTTGGCAGACTATTCGTATAGACGCACGACCACTGTGGTTCTGAAATGATGATCTGCCTTAGGCGGAAACCACTGGCCACCCGAAGAAAAATTGTCAGGTTGATTGCTTTGCTCTTGTTGCGTCGAACGTACGAGCGATCGGAATTTTGCCTTTGTGACCTTCACAAGGGTTTGACAGCATTTCCTTTCTTGATAAACCCTCCATAGGCATTTTACTACAGCTTGACAAGCTGTAGTAAAATGACACTGTCATAAGCTTGTGAAGAAGGGGGAAATGCTGTTAAAATTGCGGCAAGCACTGCGGACTTCATTTTTGTTTTGCCGACATTGGGCATCGTTCAAGCGTTAGAGGCGGCACCCGTCAAGCCAAGCACTTTAGTCGGCTCATCAAGTGGCAGAAGTCAGGCAAATTATGCCGATTGGTTAGCCCCACCCGACCATTGCCGATTGTATGAAGAACTGAGAAAATTAGGCACCCCAAATTGTGCCGCCTGAAAACCAAAAGAACTATCATTACTTAGGAACAGGTAACTATCCTGTGAACTATAAACTTCCAAACCGTTGAGCACAAAGGTAGATATATAAACAACTTCATGCGAAATGAAAATGTGAAATTATTCACCTCTGGCTGTTCAAAATTATCAGCAGAGTATAAACAAACGTGATGAAACTTGATTTTATTGTCAGTAAACACCGGCAAGAAATTGACGCATGTTTGAATGATTGAATATTCTCCAAAACACAGGGCTTCTCTCCATCGACTCCCATCCAGAATGTGCATCTTTCGATACCGATTTCAATACTTACTGGCATGCAGTTCGTTGGTCTCCTTCCGAAATATCACTTCAAGCACATCTTCTCAAACCCCCACCAAAAAGAACCCGTGTGACTCTCAGATTATGATGATCGTGCGGTCGTGATGAGCGCCATCATCACACTAAGCCAAGGAAATAGGGACACCCTGTTGGAGAAGAGAGCTGGTCTTGACTTGACTTTTTTCGACAAAAACAAACTAACATGCGGCAAGGGCTTCAATTTCTTTGGGTCAAACACTTGTCAAAATCAGCCAATTCAGGCAACACTAGTAACTCTTTTCGTGAGATCATAGTTTTCCGGATACTCACACAAGATGGCTGAAAATCTGCAGGAATGTTGCGAAAAAATGCATTTCTGTATTTTTTACACTCAGTGTGAATCGTTTCTTTTCAATTTTTGGGGCCAACTTGCTATATTCATTTACCGACCTTCGTCATACATGCAGCGCAATAAGCTCAAGAGTTTCCACAGAATTTTTGAGCTCCGTATTGGAGTTTTGAGCTGCAGGTTTTCCCGCAAGCCAGTTTTCCTTGCTCTCGGAGCTTTGACAGCCACACGCAGCCGAGCTTCCTTCCAGAGAAGATACGGTGGGCCCGAGCCCAAGACATGGCCCTGATCCCGTTATGCGAGGGTATTGTGTGTTCATTTCACATTCATGGCATGTGATTCGCAGATGAAAGGCTCAAACAATTCATTTGCAGTTGCCCTCTGCCAGTCTCGACGACGCTTGTTTCAGTTTTTTGTACAAAGAAGAACTGCCATGGAGTCTCCTGCAGCCAGAATCTGAAATGTTCGGCTCAGTCAGGATTCAAAAATCAGACTCCGGAATGTGGCAGATGGAGAAAAATAAATCGATTTCTGGCATTTAAACTTTTTTGTCTCAACTTATGACATGCTGAAACGTCTTCAGATTCCTGCGTAATGGCTGCGTCCAGGTTTAAGGAGTGTGTTGTTTTGCAAAAACGACTGAATCTCTATGCCTACACGCAGAGAATCAAATTTCGCTGACGTTTTTTTGGGGCTTCTTTTTCCATTTTTGTTTTTTAGTTAAAAGTATCCAAAGTGCACAAATCTCCCACCCTCACCACCCATTGCATATATCACCAGCCTATTTCTTGGCGTCTGTCTATGTAGGTATGGCTGAAATTGGCTGTCAAAGTGTCGACGGGATACGTGACCCTTTTTGGGGTCCTCTGTACGATATAGCCATTATCCAAAACTATCGCCAACGTATTTCGTGATACCAAAACTGTCCAGAGACTTACATGTTTAACGATGACGGCCACACCACTCCTTGATTTCATCTCTTCAAACTTTGTTATGTTCACAATTTCTTGTCCACACCATCTCCCGCCATTCCGCCAATTCCGCTGCATCCGCCACACTCAGACATACCTAATTGGAGAAAATGATTTTTTCGTGGCGTTTTTCCACACATTTCGATTTTAATTCTTTGGTGATTTTGGTTTATTTTATCCTGATTTTTTTTTTCATTTTATATACAGAGGGCTTCAATTTGCTACATGCGATTTTGTGCGGTCTGTGGATACTTAGCAGCCTATATGCCATGCACTACAATGGAAATTGGCCGAACTTTTTTGGAATCAGGCTGAATAAATGGCCGTTCATTAAGTTCACACTGTGACAATAAAATCGATCGAGGATCTAATCGCTTCCACATACGAAAAACATTTAGTGGGAAAGGGAAAAAATGTGTGCATCGTTTATGTAAATGAAATTGAAAATTCCGCTGGATCAAATTATGCGTACAATCTTCGTAGAAGAATCTGACCTAATGTCCATTATCCTGGAACACATCTTCCTGTGAAAGCAGTTAAAATACCAGCAGGTTCCATCATTGGTTGACCATCAGGACGGTTCCATTATTCTTGCGACTCCCTCTGAGAAGGCAGGCAAATAAATTCATGGCTTGATTTCAGGAGAATTTCGCAACTAAATTTTCGGCCATCAAAATCACCTACAAGGAGCCACAACGAGGCAGAAATCGCATTCAGCGGCCCACAACGACTCACAACGAGCCACAAAATCACCCACAAAGACGCACAACGATCCATAACGAGCCAATTCTCACCCACGACGACCCAAACCGACCCACAAAGAGCCTCAGCGACTCACAACGAGCACACAACCCAAGTAATTGCTTTACAAGGCAAGGCATTTCAAGCCCCTGAGTTCAGTCATTTACTGAAAAAATTCTACGACCTGTACCTCATTTTTATTTGTGAAATAATACACGTTCCAAAGTCTGTTTCCCCAAGATCAACCAAGTCGAATCGGCCGCATGAAAATACCTGTTCGCTCTCGTTGACGTCTTAATGATTACTTATGTGGAGAAGGGGACAGATGTTTCGAATGACATGCTTCAATTCCTCAATTTACTGAAACAATGACTATAATGGTGCAACCTGTACAAAACATCATTCGCAAATCTGCCTATTATTAAAAATTGAATTGTTCCGTTTGCATTTTGATATCGCAATAAAAAAGCGACCATCTTTTTCGATTTGAGACACCCCGTGGGCCTCATCCAGAACTGTCGTGGCGCTTGTGTTGAATTTGCAGTTTGCAATCACATTTCAGGAACAATTCCCTTGCGGACTTGTTGTGTTGGCGGACTTGCGTTGGCCCATCAGGAGCAAGCTTCTTCATATCGATATCAATTTCCAAAATGAGACTTGAGGTGCCTGTGCTTATTTTCTGCATTTTCTTCCTTTTGCTCGAACGTTCATTCCTCCCTCCAGCATTCAATCTTCATTCGCACAATGACCGGATCAACTTTACTAAAGTTCACTTTTAAAAAATAAAACCGCAAATAAGCAACCTTGGACTCGGACATGCAACATCTTTTCGTCGCGCCTTTAAGTCCTTTGACAGATGCACATGCCGTCAAGCTTCCTTCCAGCAGGATGGGAGGTGGTGTGAGATCCAGCAAACCGTCTCAAAATAAAGAAATGCCATATTCTGGTTTTCGGTAGGTATGGGGAAACGTATGGGGGACCGGAGCAACATATAGAGGAGCAGAGGAGCCAACAAGAGTGGTGATAAAAGGTGCTTATTTTATATTTTACAAATTGATTTATTGCCTTTTTAGGACGATTCGAATCATCCAGAGACACCATTCTGAGTGCTCCTGTTGTTTCGGAATGATAATGACCTTTCATGCAACATCGCAGCATGAAACTGCATTTTTTTGTAAAAAGACTTCCGAGGAAGCGTAGGCCAGGACGGTCAGGTATAGCCGGAATACATGCAGTTGATTGTCAACTTCACCAAGCCTTCCTCATCAGATCAGATGCCGTATTTCTGTGAGGAAGAGTAGGCCAGTGATGACTTCCTCGAACTACAGAGACCACATTTTCATGGTTTGAATGCAATCAGCCTAGTCTTCCACTCACTAGTCGAAATGATAAATGTCTGTGAGGAAGCTAAGGCCAGTATGGGGGTGGCCTACTCTTCCTCAAACTGGCAATAATTTCGAAATTTCAGTGTTTGAACTGAAATTGCGGATTTTCAGTGCACTTTTGAGAAAATTTGATAGAACAAAAAAAGATGCGGAATTAAAAGTTCAGTATGGAAACATCAAAATCTCAAAATCGAAAATTTTTGACTTGGCCTAGTCTTCCTATCGTCGGCCCAATTGTAACAAGGAATACATATGTCGTCCGCTTTGGGACAACCCATCAACTCCAAATCCTTGACCATAACACCTGCTGGCATCATGGCCATTACAAATTTACACTTCTCTAGACCTTTTACTAAAACAACATTTACATTTGCAGCCATCTTTCTGACGATAGGGATCAGGTTGGCATAGGGAACAAGCCCGTCCCTCCATTCCATGCCATGCTTGTGAGCTGACAGCCACCTGTTCTCACCCTTTATGTTTCCCGGCAGATATTTCCAGTCGTATGGCGGTTGGAAATGCCACGACTGAAACTGCCTGGTAAAGGGATTGGCCACTGCCAGCTCTTTCACTATCCACTCGCCATTCTTGCCTTTGAGGCATTCGACATCAACAACTATATACGTCATATCGAAAATTCACAACACAAAATATTGAACACAAAGCAAGACACAAACTTAACACTTTATCCGACGAACGAAGAGCAAAGATGTGGCTGGTTCGGCGGCTGCACAACAACTGAACGGCCCAAGTGCTCAACGGCGCGAGGAGCAACACTGGCATGAAGGATCCAATTTCTTGTATTTTCGCAGGTCACCGAACCTTGCGAGACATCTATACACAACCAACCTATCGTTTGCTCTTCGGTCATCGGAGAATGAATTAACAATATCAGACAATGCCTTCCCCCTGCACCTCTCGGATATATACCACAATGTGTATTGGCCACACACCTTACTCTCCGTTGCCTGCAGCTCCGTATTACTATACCCCCAATCCCCACTCGAGTTCGAAAGGACCCAAGCTTGAAATTTCGGCTGATATGGCGCCAGACCATAACTGTCAAAATATTCTGCACGTCCGTGCTTGTCGACGTACAGGGCGACCCAATGCGAGCCAGGTAAATTTGACGGATCGGTATTAACTACCATACCTGCAGGCCAACGTTTCACCGTGCGCGGAAACTTGTCGTATGGAAACACCCCAAGAAACGATGACGCAACTTTGCAGTCGCTCATCAGTGCGCTATCCATCTGCGAAGTATTCATTTTTAGACACAAAAATTCCAAAGCAAAGGTGGGCTCAGTTGCCGTAGTCAATGATGACGTTCCTCTGCTTGTCTACCTGCAAGATTGATTCAAATTCGGCATAGACAATGCAATTTATAGACTCTTGCAAGGACTGTGCGAAATTTACTTCCACTCTCAAATTTCCCAACTTGACAACATTCCAATGCGTGCCAGCGCTAGACCCCAAATCCGGCGAC
>JASGXE010012913.1:0-12585 GCA_030068105.1 Sinentomon sp. SZTP_YWyxl
TCGAATACATCCACATTCAAAAAGTGAGTCCAGCGATGCGTAAAAGGGGATATATCGCATCTCCTTTGATAGCGCTTTCAGCGGATTGTTTGATATTGTATTCAGCGAAGTGATAAATTCCATATACTCGTAGTTCCTCGGAAGCTTTCTCCAAGGTTTGTCCAAGGAGACTTGAGAAATTGGGCCAAACAATTGTGAGGGGTTTATGCAAAGGCCAAAGCCTGGCTTTTGTAAAAGCCTCGCTCTTGTATTGCAACAGAAAAATGATAACAAATAAGAACATGGTGGTACATTGTCATAGAAAAAGAGGCTACAGAATGGTGTCTTCTCAAAAGGTAGTCTGGAAGACCACCAAAATTGCTTGCTACAGCAAGCAAGAGAGCGGCCTCATTATCAATGATCAACCTGCGCGTTCACATATTGCAAATTTACACAAAGAATGTCAGACCAGATGTGCAAATTACCTGCCACTGAGCTTAAGCTTGTTCTGTTCATGGACACTAGAGAGACTCCGGCATCTTGCCTATTCAACTTTATACTGCAATTGCTGTGGTCAGTCTGAGTCATATGCCACTGTCTTGTATGCTGCAGCAATTGCCACGTGGTTAGACGAGTACCTTTGATTTTATACGTACCTTTGAACGGCAATTGCATGAAGCAGCAAACAATACAGTGGCATCATTCAAAGGCACTCAGTCTGACCACGGTAATTGCTGCAGCAAACAAGACCATGGCATCATTCAGGCCAGACTTTGTAGCTGGCTGCAGCAATTTCGGTGGTCAGACTGAGTTGTTTTTGACACGAAACATGCATATGTTTATTTTTGACGATGTTTCAACAATGATTAAAGTAAAAATGTCAGATTCCAGCAGTGGGAAATGGAGAAGAGTCAATTTTTCGATTTTTTCTGAACTCCATGTTTTCAAAATTTCTAGCACGTGGACGAGCATGTTATGAGCATTTTTCAACCTTGTGCACTCAGAAAATAAAGATGCAAAAGGCTTAATTTCTTGCCAAGGAATAAGAATGCTTTGCGCTTTATTTACATCTGATGGTGCCATATCATGTAGCTTTCAGAAAGCAGATTTCACGCAAATGGAAAAATACCTGACGAATTACCCTTTTCTTATCTTTGCAGATGATGAGACGAAGTTCAATGGTTCCAATGAGGCAGGCCGATGGAGAGGCCAGGCCTCTTTTGCTGGACCCTCGACGAGACCTCCCGGCCGGTGCTCTGAGAAAGAGATCCCTACCTTTGCCACCCCCTGCCCTGGGACCACCTCCGACCAGTGCAACCAGGAGGTTATCCGAGCGGTTGCTGACCTCTCCAATGATATTTTCCAAACGGGATCCTGTCGAGTTCCCTGAACTGTCCGGTGCAAGTTTCCCCCCTCCGAGGAGCCAGGAAGTTAGCCCTTCCGCTCCTGATTGTGGTGTGATTGCCGAGGGACGAGTTCAGATTGAGAGTTCACCAAGGAGGGAGGAACGCATCCCCAGTGTCATAACATCAATGAGATTCCCGCGTCGAGGGGATGCGGTGGGAGAAAGGTTCGAATGACAATAAACAACTCCAGAATTTGCAACCTTCAAGACAATGACCCCAGTTCACCAAACTATTTGAAGTCCGTTGTGACCCCGAGCGCAAGTGAGAGCAACAATACAAACAAGTTTTTGCGTGCGACTCTGGCTGCACCACCTGTTGAGGGGCGGCGGTTTTCTGATAGCGACAGCATCATTGGACAGCAACCCCAGAGGAGGCAGTCCCACATTGGAGACATTGACGAAGCGGGAATTATCTGCTCCAATAATGACCTAATATCTCTGTTGGCTGCAGCGCAGAGAGGTCACTCACCTGAACTTCGCAGGAGGCGGTTTAAGGAGGTACGTTCTCGGAGCTTCGATGTTGGCATGCTGAAACAGGTGAAGATTCGCAGACCTGTCGGGGAACATTTGCCTACTGTCAATACATCCACCGACAGTTGCAGTTCGACTGCAGACGCCAATGAGGTCGCCTCCACTTTGGTGCACCCGGCACCGATGGTCACAGTGACAATAACGGGAGAGAACGGTGATCCTGAACACTCCGAGGTGGTCATCCCGCCGTCATCCCCGGTACAGCTGAGTTCCGCAAGTGCTTCCCCAGTTTCCGGTGAAACCCCTGCTTCCGACCCGGTTCCGGGAAATATTTTATGGGACGGCAGTCGTGGATCGCTTGTTGACATCTCCCTTCTCGGAACTGCTATCGAGAGCTTTTTGAAAGCTGATACGAAACGGAGGTCGTTTGACGGCGCGAGCATGGACGGCCACCAGCAGTCAGCAGGGACGTCACCAAGGAGCGTGTCCCCATCACCGCCACGGCCAAGGTCGGCGTCACCGCCAGTGAAGGGTAAATATGGGAAACAGGGTAATGGAAGTAAAAATGGTGGTAACAGATCTGTCTGGTTTTGTTTGGACGATGACGGCGAACCACGAGACCCGTCTTCTATTTGTTCTGCGATAAAAGATCTCTTTGTGAAATAGGTCCTATCATTGTGCGAATATATGCTGTATCTTGGGTCATATCTGTTTTTCCTGATGATGGACGTTACGTTTGAGGATGGATTTTATTTTATCTCAGTGTCCATTTTGGTAATTGAGACAAACTGTAAAACTTTGGGCGGAAAAGCTCTGATCGAGGGTAAAATATGCTTGGCAACTCCAAGGTGAAATAATTGGTAGGTACTGAAAAATCTGTACTGCCGTCGTTAATCAGACATTCCAGTTATATACCTGTTGGGAGAAAGAATGTGTTTGGGTATTTATTTAATACAAGCAATAGGCTATTGTCTCAAAACAAGTGGAAGCAGGACAACAGTCAACATTAAAATGATAACGAACTTGATGATGGTACGAATGTGCATGATGAAATGATGATCAGTATCGTCTTATAACAAGACAGCAAAAAAACTTCGTAATCCATCAGATAAGGATTTTGTTGCGCTTAAAAGGGGCCAATGATTCTCCGATCATCAGGATTTCCTATGTTGATTCCCGAGGACTCTTTTCTGCATTTTTGTATAGAACTTCCGAAAGCGTGGGCCAGGCATCGTGAAATCCGTGGATCTTAATTATCTTTCTGCTGGCAAAAGCTCAAGCAATGCCGTACTGGGTTCGAACATTTTTGGACTTAGGGCTACACAAGAAAATAGGGTATGAAATCCACTGCGATTGTTCAAAATAAGATCCGTAAGAATCGTGCTATACTTCTCTTTGCAATAAATTTACGAGTAACTTTCTGTTCCCGCAAACAGTGTTCAAACCGCTGTAGGTTATCCGGTAGAACGATAATCCGGACACAACCTCTCGACTCCAAGCGAATTGTTGAGTTTTAAACATTTAAAGAGATTGGAACAAACTCTTCTCTGTCGGTTGTCATATTTGTGCGCTATCTTTCCTTTTCTTGTAGGAAAGAATGTTACAAGCGAAAAGTTTTAAAAATATGTGACCTGTGATGAGTCGCAGCCTGTCCAAATGATTTGAAAATTTACGCTCCGTGGTTGTGATAATTTTTCATCAGGTCAGCATCTTACTTTCTTCCACCATTTCCCATGCAAGGAAGTAATTATCTTTCGCATAGATTTAAAAAATTCCGATTGATCAGATTTAACTTAAGGTTGAAATGTCACACCTCTACTCCTCATTCCACTTGAAGATACGAGCTAAGAATGCTCCCAAGTATGCTCATAGTGAATTCAGAATTCTTTCAACAATGAAAAACTTGGTCGAACACTGCAGACTCAGCATAGAAATTAAATTTTTTCTGTGTATTTAAATGGAAGAGTGTGAAGCATTCTCAGCTCACATCTTCAAGTGGAATGAGCTGTATTCATTCCATTTGAAGATATAAAATGAGAATGCTTCAAATACATAAACATCAGAGAAATATTGATTTCTGTGCCAAATAGACAGTTTCAGATTGTCTTTTCATTGTTGCGGGAAGTGGAAATTCTGGTTTCTCTCTAAGCATGCTTGATGCTTGCGAGCATTATCAGTTTGTTGGCATCATCCACCAGCGTCTTCCGCTTTTCTCATCGACGGGCAGTTCGATGAGAAAAAAGGATGGGCGCAGATAGACTTGCAATGTGCCCAATGCTTGAAAACGTTTGGATCATATTTGGACAGGCCTTCACTGCAGGTCAAAAAAGAGAAAAAGAACATCAGTGTTGTAATTCTGATTTGGGCATACGAAGTTGAGTCAAAAAGGTTTGTCCCTGAACTACAGTTCCAGTCGGTGTGGGCAATTGATATTTTAGGTGAAGGTGAACTATGCCATACCTCCAATTGTTTGTCCTCCTAATTTCTTTGCTCTAACTTTTGTAGTTGAGCTGTAATCTAAATTTAACTGACTGTCGTCCAGCTGTCATTGATTTGGTCGAAAATGGAGAAAATCAAATATTGTGCAGTCTTCAATTTTCTGACATCGGAAAAAAGTTCACACAAAGAAATTCACGAACGCATGAATGTTGTCTGCCAAGCCTCTGCTTCATCATATAATGCGTTCAAAGTCAACTTTTTGACGTACCTTCGTATGCATTGTATGCACAATGCATGTCCCCAAGGTCTTCTATTGTCGCCATCTTCGAGGGCGAACGTTTTTTTTATTTCACTGAACTGAATTTATGTGTTGCGTGAATTCCTGATTAATTACTTTCCCATAATAACGCGCCGCTGACTTTACAGCGGGCGCAGATTTCTGTCAATAATTTTACAATGTCATTTTTGTTGTCAATTTCCTTGTTGTGTCGATTAAATTCGCATACGGCAATCAAAATCTCTGTGATGCATGTACTCTTAACTGACTATAGCCGACCTCCTGTCATTGTCGGCGAATAATGGTTTACAGCCAGGCCTATATGAAATGGAAGACTTTGCGTCCGGGACATCCGGGCTTTGAGGTCGGTATGTTCTTTTGGTGGAAAGATTGCAACTTGAATGTCGCAAGATCAATATTTAATTAAAAAAGTCTACACTCGACTGGTAAAGTTTTCTTTCTTTATGTGTATAGAGTATGTACAGGGTGGCCCAAAAAAAGTATACCGAAATGCTTGCATTATTTTGTTCCTCCTCATTACAGTTAGGAATGTATTTTCTCCAAAATGGCCTCAGATTTGGTGAGTATAAGAGAAAGGAACAGCAGATGAAGCAACCTACCCCATAATTCTGGTTGAAAATTGCTTTAATTGGCTTGATTGCAAAAGCAGATGAGTTTTTTCATTTTTCTCCTCTATGACCTGATTTTCATGGACTGCTTTTTCCCGTTAAGTCTGCTTTTGTGCTGTCCTAATTTGACAGGTTTTACGTTTAGTGGCTATGTGCAGACACACACACAGCATGAATTTGTCTCCCATTGCCGAAATTGATCGTTTTGGTTGGTGGCAGGGACGTCGTTTCAAGTTTTCGTTTGGAGAGAGAATGTTGTCAGTTGCCGCCCCTGAATGCGCCTGCCCTGCGGCCGCAGCCCACTGTGTAGCTATTAATGGGCGCAGAGGCTCCAGGCTCAAGTGGAGAAATGACGGTTGGACCACTCGGCATGGGATCTTGGGGTCAGCAGACCCCCAGAAGCGGAAGACATTTTTGAAAATTTAACGATCATTGGGGGTGCAATAATGATTTAACAGAGGCTGATTTCACAGAATTGGGAGCTAAAATCACAGGGCAGAGCTGGTCTGGCAAATACCAGGGGATATAATTTTTGACACGAAGGGGTCGCTGACTTTCTTACCCGTCATAAATGATGTGCCTTTTTGATGCAGGCCTTAAAAATCAAAATTTAGAGAAACAACGTGCCTAAATCATGAACGTTCATTATTCCATCCCGTGGAAGCAGCTCTGCTTTAAAAAGATGGTGTGATGTAGAAAAATTGGTCCGTAACAAATAGCTTCCTTGTCAAACACAATACTGTTGCAAAAGAAAAGAAAATAATGAAAAATCCACCTGTTCATGACAAAAAGCATTTTCGGTATACATTTTTTTGGGTCACCCTGTACAGAATTTGGCACACAACTTTGTGCGAAACTCTTGGATCTTTTCGCAGAAGAAAATAGTCGGCAGTTTACTTCGACAAAAGAAAAAAATTACCGAAATTTCATATTAGGCCTATCTGACCAAAAGATGGCATCTGCGGTTGGAAAAAGGATGAAGACCAAGAATGATATGTCAAGGTTGGCCGAAGCGAAAAATTCAAATTTAACAGTGTGGAGTTTCAGTAAACGGCAGAGAAATGTACCTCGATCTGTTCTGCCATGCAGAATCATCCTGCATCACATCACACATTTTGAAGGAAAATATAAATATGTGTGAGTGTGAGACTAACAAGTAAAGCAAACACAAGCAAAATTTCGACACGAACCAAAAACCTATGCAATCTCGAAAAGTCGAAATATGTGGCATGCCAACGTCTGTGAAGCAAAAGCTGAAACAAAAGTTTTCAAGAAACGATTAAAAGTTTGTGGGGGTAAGAAAACTTTTGAGAATACGTCGGGGAACATTCCAGCACCAGCGTTAAGCTTCTGGCGCTGGCCGAGCACTAAAGTGGCGCAATACCTTTTACAATTGTTTACCGAAAACGGGGGTCGGGGTAACTTCACAAGTATCCGGAAAACATCAAAATGCCATGAACCAGCAACATTGCCTGTACAGGGTGAGTAAAAAGTCCAGCACCGATTTGGTGTGCCAATGGGAGTGTTGAAGCAACTATACTTTTCCGTCACGGGTGCTGCTGAAAATGAGCCCGGACTTATTCCGGAGGAACTGCTGAAGCCTTGGCTCTGGAAACTGGTTGAGCAGCAAGAAAGACGAGAGTGCTGTGACCCGACGAGGCGCATTTTGAACAGTTCTGGCCGGAAGGTGAAACAGATATCGCTGGTGGGAACTGTCGGTTTGGTCTTGTGATTTCAGGCGCACGTCTTCGAGTGTAATTAATTTGAAGTTAAAACTCAGGCGACGTTTCCATTTTCTGGCCTTCCAAACACTCCCACTCGAATAATGTGGCGGCACCTCAACAAATAAAAGGAGGCATGAAGGCGCAAAATCCAATGTTTCAAATGTCAGTGTTTGGCATCTTTGCAAGTCCACAATGTTATTGAATACACTGCCAATAAAAGGAGGCATGAAGGCGCAAGATTTTTCTCAGCCACTCTGAGTTGTCGAAAATGTTCGGTTTCCCAAAAAAAAAAAATCCGAAACGAAACTTTTCTGCAGCGTTATAGCGTGTCCACACATTCGCGATTTTGTCGCGTTGTCGCGTCGTCGCGCGCGTAAAAGTTGTCGGGTGCGACAACATCTCCTATTATGTGTTGTACAATATGCATGGTGATTCATTCTTCACACATGGTGATGTCCTTGCACTGGACAACGTTTTCGCGCGCGACGACACGACAACGCGACAAAATCGCGAATGTGTGGACCGGCTATAATAGCGTGTCCACACATTGACGATTTTGTCGCGTTGCCGCGTCGTCGCGCGCGCAAAAGTTGTCAGGTGCAACAACTGTCATGCGTGTTGTACGAGTACACCATTCCTGGTTTTTGCCCACAAGGCGATGCTGTCGCACCCGACAACTTTTACGCGCGCGACGACGCGGCAACGCGACAAAATCGCGAATGTGTGGACACGCTATTATGCATAAAAAAGTGGACCAAATCCAGTCGTGGCCACGACTTTGGTCAAGCGAAACATGATGAGTTTTTACGTTCCCACCATACCCTTTATCAAAAGTCTTCGAACATGGGAGTTCATAATTAACTCAGGCGCGATTTAAAAGCAATGGCAGCATGCGCCGCAAAATATCATCACACTCGTGCGAGTGTGAAGTTGCACCAAGCTCTGTTGAAATTAGATGACCCCTGCATAAACCAGTACATAAGAATTTCTCCTATGATCGATAGGCCTTTTAGCTCCGTATACGAGTAAACATATTGTGGGGTAAGTATTGCCGGACTCCATTCTTCAGAACTGCTTCCCTTTGGTGATACGGGTATAGTGATTCCCATCTTCATGGGAAACACTGACCTTTCATAGACAAGTTTCTTCTGCGGGTGCAAAATGCAAATTAACGAAAATTATGAAGGTCGCAGATGATGTCAAACGTCCCCAGAGTGATCTCAGTCCATCCCTTTTTATAAACCACCCTGTTTCTGTTGAATTCTGATCTCGAATTCACCGTAATAGAAATCCGAATTTCCTTCACCCATATCAGCAAGTGACAGAGCGATTCGTCCAGGCGATGATTGCCTTTAGAGCGGCCGCGTCTGATGGATCGTTAGCCAATAACAGGAAAATGCATTGGCTAACTGGTCGACTAAGACTTATTATAGGAAATTTAAAAAGGGTGGTCCATTAACATTGAGAGCGAGGCCAAGAGGGGCTTTCTTGTCCAATATGGTGCAGTCTGGCGGCATTATTTATATATATCTGGACCTCGCCTTCCAATCCATAGTCGATTTCTATTAGAATCCAAAATGTATATTGTCAAAGAGAAATAGGGGGTAAGAGGGAGCTCTGGGATTTGGGCTGCTGCCTTTCCATGGATGATAGACCTAAGTGTCCGGGTGCTTCTAAATTACAGATCGAGTGCGAGATCAATCAGCTATCTGGCTTTACGTTGGAAAGGAAGGGCAACGTCAAATGGATAAAATAGCATGCTATATTGAATAAAAAGGAACACTGGACACACCTCTGAAAGGATGATGGAAATCACAGGTACGAAAGTATCACAGATTAAAACGCAAGGTTAAAAGCGATAAAAGACAATAGACACTTGAGGGAATCACCGGCTCCCAACATTTTCAACAAACTTCAGTTCAAATCTGTCTGACAATCCATCCGTAATGATGTCTTTCTTGGGAGGGAACGCGCAATGGACACTGGTTTCTTTCTTTCATAAATATTCCCAAAGGGTATGAACTTATCTTTTAAAACGGCTCCGGCAAAGCTTCACGGCAGGCAGAACTTGCAGGCTAAGGGCATGATGTGATGGTAGGATTGGGGCACGAGGGTACGATCATCTCCCTGAATTTCGCCTTTCCTCCCTCGAAGGTTCTGTTGATCTGGCTGGCCCCAGATCACCCGGAAAGTCCGTACACGACGTTAGCTTTTGATGTTGGGGAGCAGGACTTCTCATGTACGTTCTCTCATTCCGTGAACCATAACAGGAACTAATGGGGGAAGAGATTGTGGAGAAGACTGCTTCAGCATCCCTTTTGAATGTCTCAGATTTAGGCTTTCCCATTTCCAACATTTCACGTTTCCCCTCCCTTTCTCCAAATGGTAAACTGCAGCATTCGCAATCCTCCGAAGCCGAACCAGATTTCAAAGGAATGCAATGACAAAATGGGAAGGGAAGAGAGAATGTGAAAGTCCGGAATTGAGTTCAAGAAATTTGACTCGTGTGATTCAAAGTGCCCATTTCTCAACGCATTTCTCAAGAAAATATTGATATGGCTGAAACTCAATTTGCGAAAGTTCATGTCCTGATTCGTATGACATTTCATATCCTTAGAAGGACTGAAAGCCTCTTCATATAGTTTTCGAAATTAATCCTCAACTCAAATAAGATTTTCCCGCGAGAACTAGCCATTCAGCAAGTACGTAAGAATCAAATGCAATTGGGTGACTAGTGCTAGGCTCGACGAAACAAAACATCAAATGCTGCAGGGGTCTGGCATAATAAACCCATCAAATGCAATCAATAAAAATAACTAAATAGAATTCTACCATTGAAATTGAGTCAAGCCGCTCAGGAACTGAATTTTTTCCAAAACCCTGCAAAACTTTGGAATGAACCCTATTTGGGCATTTTCAGAAAAGGACAAATCTAAGGCATTAAACCTTCAGGCAGTTGATCGATGACCAAAAAAAACTTGCGACTGTTTTTCGTGGAAAAATCCCCCACTGTTTGGACATCTTATTCTGGCCTTGGTTTTGCACACGGTGGCCCAACAATCGCCTGCAACGATACAGTAGCGGCAACAATAAATAACTTACCCCGTATTAACGGGAAATATAGAACACACTGAACAACCGAAATCTCAGCGGCAGGCTTTCTTCTGATCGCTCACAGCAGAATGTGGCCAAGGAAGGCGAAAAAACAAGTCAGAACGACAGCCAGATTCAACACCCAATTGCCTCCGCAGCCTTTATGTAAAAATTCACCTGCTATGCGTATCCATGCGGCAGTGCCCTCTCCATGACCTGCGCGCGCAACTCGTGCTCACTTATTTTTTGAATCGGTTGTCTGCTGTCAGTGTGAGGCCAAAAGCAATACCTGGCTTAAATGAAATGCGTGCACGGTGAACTGAAATGTTGGGAATTTCAGGACACCGTGACATCACACCCCCAAAGAAAAAAAAACCGAGAAAAAAATGACCTGGTTCACCCAGCAAACAAAAAAATTTTCAGACTGGAGCAAAATGGAAAAGCAAGTTGAGGGGAAACCCAAACGTGTAAGGTCATCTTTGCAATACGTTTTTTTACGGAGGTGAAATTCGGAGGATCCCACAAATTGTTTCCAGAAAATGTAGACATGAAAGCAGAGGACATCAGGCTCAGGTCGTTGTTTAGTTTGATGACGTTTAAGGCTGTCGAGTGGATGCAATGACCCCGCCCCGAAACTCCCCTTGCAGGCATCTCCGCAGAGAGTAAATTTGGCAAGAACGAAGCTCGAGACGACGTCAGAACATCCCCTCGACGCACAAAAATGACCCGAACCTCAAGTCTTTGTCCACAAAAAAAAAAAGAATTTTCGCAAAATGGAAAAAACGGAAGGAAGACCTAAACGTGTTCTGTCATCTTTACACTTTTTTTTGCGACAAGGAAGAATGAAATTCACTTATTGATAGGACATCACCGCAGATGATGCATCAGAGATCAGAGAGGGAGTTCTCGCGCCAAAGCGGTAAGTAGATCCTCCTAATCCAAACTCTTCAACATCACCCGTGGTTGCTGTGAAGATCTGTGTTCTTCTTCTTTCTTCTTCTTCTTTGGGTCTTATGGACAGATAGCCTTGGGCTGGTGGTCCGACCGTTCATGTTTTTGTTGTGTCGTCAGCCATGGTCCCGGCGAGGTACTGGCAAGTGTCACCTGAGAGTAGCTGCTCCAGCACCCACCGCTCCAGGCACCCAATCAAGGGTCCCGGCGAGGTACCGGCATACTCCCGAGGGCAATCGCAACAGCACCCACCGCTCCAGGTCCCAAGACCTCAGTCACAACTGCCGATACTGCCGGTATTATGGCACAGCCAACCCGCAGGAACCGACGTCGAGTATCGGCGGGTGATACCAAGTGGCTTCTGTGTTCATGTAACCTGCCAGGCATCTGTCTTGGACCTGGAGCTAGGTGTTCTTTAACGTGCGTAGTGTGATGCTACACACGGGACCTCCTTCTTAAAGTCCCATCCGAAGGACTAACAGACTGGCCACTTGAGTCTGTCTTTCCGACCGAATTCACCATGCCTCGCCGAAGGAGGATGCACACACAAGTGCCATGGCAAATTTCATTTACCGTGCCTCGCCGAGGGAGGATGCACACACAAGTGCCACGGCAAATCTCGTGTCCCAGCTGGGATTCGAACCCGCAATCTTCAGATTACGAGTCCGACGCGCTAACCACTGCGCCACGAGAATGAGAATATTTTTGTTTGATGATGTGAAATGCTTGAATTTGTCCTGCTCCATTTCCATGAAAACACTTCTCACCTGGATCGGTCACTGATTGAAATCAAATAAATTGGGAAGTTTCAAACGGGCCAAGTTCTCGCAAAGGATCCACTCCGAAAAGCGGCGCCTTCCCCCCTCCCAAACCACATTTAAGGATGACCCCTACCTCCTTCCTCAGAAGGTAGGGTTGTTGAGAAACGAGGGTAGGTACCCTCCCAGGGTGGAGACCACAATGCGAAAACCAAAACCGTTGGACGGGAAAAATGAAATTGATGATGAGTGAGGAATCCCAAGTGCCAAAGCATGAGCGATGGTCAAACTGCTGCAAGCCCTCTGCTAAATCCTTCGACCGGCGAGTAAACAGTAAGCAAACAGGACCGCAGCACGGACCAGTCGCACTGGCCGGACACTTGGTTTCCCTCCAATGAATGAATGATGAGAAAAAACTTTAGAAAATTTTGAAAAGTGGAGAAAACCGGACATATCTGAAGCGTCTTGAAAGACCGAGTCCGATCAATGGCCGCTGCAAACTACGTAATTCCTTTTGTTGGAAGACACTTTGATAGAACATCTTTCGCACTCGAAGTTGTGGATTGAAGTTAAAATGTTTTCATTCAAGCCTCTTTGGCTTTTTTCTCGGACGCAAACAATAATGATGGCGTCGCTGTTCTGAGCCTGGGTCAACGACAATATCAGATGACCCGGCATTTTCTGTGCCCCTTGAACTATGCAACAACGTGCATTGGCTTTCATCATCATACTCGGCTTCGCCGACATCGGTTGGTTCCGAGATGCTGCCGTTCTCGACCAGTTGCCGATCATTATCATCGGGGCTCTGCACTGCCGTGAAAAGGAAAAGCGAGTCGTTTTGGAAAATGGGATTTTGCAA
>JASGXE010012914.1:0-14003 GCA_030068105.1 Sinentomon sp. SZTP_YWyxl
AGAATTTCGTTTTTTTTTTTCTTGAATTTTTGATCTTTATTGTGTGAAAATTTTCCAATAAAGATGGCTTCTCTTCTTCATTCTGGATTTTTCTGAAATGAGATGCTAACTCTGATGCATTGTGTTTGTGTTGAAATGTTATTTTGTCTTGAATGTTCCATGTTGTGCCACATCTTCTGATGTCAACATGTGAATTGTTATTGCTTTGTGGAAAAAACTGGCAGTAACAATCAGGAGCCCTGACTCTAACTCCAGAATTGTATTTTTGTTTCAGGAATCCTGAATGGTTTGGCACACGAACGAAAATGCTACCAAACATGGTGCTAAGGATTTTAAATGGACCTTGAAAGTAGCCAGCTCTACATAAATATGGTCACGTGTGAGAATATGATCAAGTGCTTTCAAGACACACAGGGGGCACTTTAAAATGTATAAACTATAAAGCATGGATTTCATCGGAAAAGTCTGGTAAAGGCCACGGAAAAGCCAAAAACATTCCATGACTCACACGAGCACAAAACATCAAAGTTGTCTTATGGCTTTTTTTGCTGTGCAGGGGCGCCGATCATGGGGTGGGGTTGGGGTGATGCATCCCCCCAATAATGGAAAGGGCTATTTTCTGTGGGGGGTTGTTGCCCTTGCCTCCTCCCCCGTTCATGTACCCTTTGTTGAATGCCTATAATAATTATCCCCACGATGCCCTCAATTGGCCAATTTTTTGTCAATCGGTATTGCACCAATTTTGGGTCATGTTCGTACCACTTGGAAGTTGACATTTGCGATGAAGAATTATGCAATATATGTGGTTAATAAGATGTTTAATAAAATCGTGGATATCATGACTGAGTAAGTCAATTCAATTTGGGCGTGCAGATGGTGCTTGCAACAAAAGATGTGCGTTTTTTTTTTCAAAAATTGTGCATCCGAGCACCTCTTGAGGTTCCATTTTTCAAAACTTTTTTCCCCTTCTGAGAGGGGGACACAACCTCCCCGAACCCCACCCCCGGCGTTACGCTTTGCGCAACGCTTCGTCCGGAATGCCATTGCCCTTTTCCTTGCACATTGCCTCGGTGTTGCCCCCATGTCCCGAAAAATTGGTGTCCTTTTTGGTCTCATCCTTCCCCAATCCTAGAGAGCTGTCGGCGCCACTGTTGTTGTGGAAAACTCTTGCTTTTTCCGTGGGGGCTGGTTTGGGGAAAAAGCAAGTGAGAATAAAAAACCTAATTTGGACCAGCATTGGTGGTGGAACACCATCAACATTTTTCAGAGTGATAAAAAAATAATTTGTGAAGAACATCAATAACAATCTATCTCAAGTTCTGCGTTTCGTGCAACTGACTATTAACTGACCTGACTGCCTGACTGACATACTGGTAGTGAGACTGAACAGAAGAATCAAATTGCATCCTATGTCCAAATTGAGGTAACTTTTTCGACAGGTTGTGATGCGGTGAGGAAAACACGAAAAACACAAACCAGAATAGCAGTGTGCCATTTGGTCAAAACTCACAAATACAGAAAAGAATCATTGCATCTGTTCTGAGAACAGAGACTGTAAACAATTTAATAAATAAAAAAAACAGAGCCAAATAATCACCCCATGTCACCAAGATCCAAAAACAGCCCAATTCAAGCAAAAGTGAACTTAAAATGACAAAAGAAGAGGCACAGAATTTCAGAAGCAAAATTCCGAAGGCATTGTGACGAAGCGAAAATAACAAAACGAGAGAAAAAGGAGGAACAAAATTTACCCATAAATCAGCGAGAACAAAAATGCATCTTGCAGCAATTGAATTTCTAAATGAACGAGTTCATCCCAAGCACGAAAAAACAAAACAAAAATAAGCCAGTTTACGTTTTAATCGGTTATTAGCAAATCCAGTTGGAAAGTTGGCATTGCTCTTTGTCAAGTCTCGTCAAAACAAGAGACAGGCAAGGGCAAACACCAAATTGTTTTATTGCGCCAATTGCAAATGTACCTTTCTCGCATGTACCGTCCGGGAGGCGAATTTAAGAAATGAGTACGCGTTTGGGCCTATCCCGATTTAGTGCGTTCGAAAAAGTGAAAATAAAGCTAATCTAACCAACCCCAACCTATCTAACAAACCGAACCCACCCAAACCAAACCTAACCTGACCTTACCTTTTTCCATTGTTTCTAGCGTTTTTCCACGTTTTTGGTGGGTTGGGACTTCAACATGGAAACGGAGCTTGATGGAAAAGGGCCCAAACGTGAACTCGTTTCTTAAATAAGCATCTGGGAGATTCTCCCGGACGATGTTTTTAAACAATGTATACTGGCGGCGGAAAAAGATTACCCATACATGTGAAAAATACCCATTCTTGAGATATTAGCAAAAACTCCATGCTGTAGAAATAAAAGATCCTCTTTCATCACTAATGTCAAAATCTGACACCTCAAGAAAGCTCCGTTGCAATTTGGCGCTTTAATTTCTACCAAATGCATAAGAGTAAAAAGAAAGAAAAAAAAGTTTCGGAGGCAACAATCAAATGGGAAAAACACATGTATGAGGAATCTTTTTCCGCCGCCACTATACAATGGGATGTTTTTCCATTTCCTACACGTTTTTAAATGCAGGATCCGTATGAAGTCTTTGAACACAGGAGAAAGTTCTCTGTTTCAGTTTATATCAATTGCAACTGAGTTCGTCCCAATTTTATATGAACTCCTGTATCAGAAGGCATTTGACTCCTGTGTTCGGAAATTTTTGGCAGAAATTGAAAATTGATGCAAAAATTTCACCGAAAGGGATTTCACATGACAAAAAATTAACTGAGCAGCAAAATCGGCACAAACAGCGTTGTCCTGTTGTGCCTAAAAGAAGGGAGAAGGGTTGGAGCCAATAAATCATTTTACACTAACCACCGCAGATTCATTTACATTGAAAAAATGCTAGACAAGAAACAGAAAGAAGAAACTTACCTCCAACAACAAGATATATTGGGATGAAGCGTTCAATGGGGCAATCATGGATGTAAATGGATCCCAAAACCACCATGCCAATTGGAATCAGCAGGGTAAATGCAAATATCAGTGCACAGCCAACTGAAAAAGCAAAAATCGTATCTGATTCAGTCGATAAAAAATTCAAGGCAAATACGAAGAGCAGATTTACTGCCCCTCTCATTTTGGAAAAACCATGGATTTCCATGGAAAAACCAGCGAGACTTGTGTAATGCTAAATTTGCCAAGTGCTGCAAGTGTAAGAGTAAAGTGTTGATATTTTTTCATTTTTATTGCACACACAATTTCATCGCATTTCCCATTTTTAAATGTTTTTTTCAAATTAGAACAAATTAATGACATAATATTCAGTTATACAAAGTGAACTCTTGACTTTTTTTTACTCAAAAATTCATAAAATGTGCCTTTTACGGATTCCCAAGGCAATGTGACGTCATTCAATCCCTTTTTCACATGTGGGGTTCTCTGATCAAGCATAAGACAAGTCAATTGATGACAAAATGATTTCCAATCCTCACTTGTGCTGTGCATTGGAATTCAGAAATTGTGTCCAGGAAAGCTTCAAAATACGCCATCACACACTTTTTGCTGCGCTGCATTTGAATTCAGTCTGTCCTGAGGACCCAAGCGGGGGCTGTAAGATTACATTTGTTTCTCGTCTTCCCTGCAGGTCTCCAAAGGACATGTTTTGTGGGCCCACATCAAAGAAAATGAGGGTGGCCACTGAATGTGTTGTCGCATTGGAACTGAATTCTGCCACTGAATGTGTTGTCAAAAGTTTGTACTGAGGGATCCACACGCAAAAGGACGGGGACTGTATAAGTCCGCTATGTAAAGTGGCGGCGGATTTAATGTTCACACACATGTTTTGCTCATTTATTTGTAACTGCTGCCACCGAAACGTTTTTCTATCTTTTATTCTTGTTCAGGCGGCAGAAATTAAAGCGCCAGATTTTTTCAACAGCTTTCTGAGGTGTCAGATTTCGAACAAATGATGATCTTTAATTTCTGCAGCATAGTGCACTAATTCGCCGCCACTACTACGAAATTTCCTCCAAACCCAAAGACCAACTACTGAGCCAAATCTGGAGAAAGTTGAGAATGAAGGCATTATGAACAAATCATGTCATTTCTGGCCCATCTGACATTGTGCTCAATGCTTCGCAATATGGGAAGCGCTTTTCTCTCTTTAATTTTCCATTGAGAAAATAAGGGAAAATGAACAAATTCGCAAAAAAAAAAAACAAGTCAAAATCCAATCTGGTACCAAAATAACAGCAAATAGGTTTTGTCGGTATCTCTCTTGGTTACAAACTAACAGATGAATAATTAATGCGTGCAGTTATTTGGTATTTTGTAATCCGAGAGGATTTCTATTTGCATCTTGGGATGGAAAAGTGATTGGTGAGGCATGCCAAGGTTTTGCAGTGATCTAACACCATACACCAGTCGTGTTAACTTCCAAAATTCCACCCGAATTCTAAAGATGACAAACGGACAGGTTTAAAGACTTAAAATAAATCTCATGCTTGTGAATGACATCGTAATTGGGAGTGACTATGGTGCTGAAAACCTGTGACACAATTGAATTGCACCTTACGTTGAATTGCAAGTTACCCCATAAAATTTTACTTTCCAATCCAATCCTTCTAGTAATTTTACACTCACGTAGTGTGGATCTACTACCTACTGATTTTTTGGTTCTCTGGATTTGAGTGTCCTCGGCTTCACCAACATGATCTGACCTTAAATCAAATTGCGCCAAAGATTCAGGAAAAAAAGATGCAGATTTTTTCAGCAGAAAAATGAATTGGATTCACGATTTTTGAACAAAATTGGAAGAATGTAAACCAGTTGCAATCCACAACGAATACAAGTTACAGCAATTCACTCATGATACTTTTTTTCCGGACCTGAACACCAAAAATGTAACCTTACCTGTTCCAAAAATCCAAGAAAGCACGCAACCAATGAAGTGGGGGAAGACATGGATCCTTCTTCGCACCTCCTGTACCCGATTTAACAGTATTCCATATGCTGTAGCAACGATAAAAGCAATTAACTGTTAGCAAACAGAATCAAACAACTTGTTTTGTTTTGAGAAATTTGTCTCAAACAAAAGGGAGAAAATTGATTGGCTTTCAAAAGACAAAAAACTGCTGCAGTAACCACAAAGACACCTCAAAAATCTTGCATACTTGGATGTCAAAAATTAAAAAGGTGGCGTTTTGATATACGGAAACCATGAAGGCCCCTCTCACAAAAACTTTACACTTCTTGTCAAAAATGGAAAAATGTGGAGTTGTGAAAAAACAGAAGCTTTAATTTTTTTAAAAATTCTTCAATTTTTTGAAGAAAAAAAAAATTGAAAACGAAGGAAAACGAACGAAAAAAAAACGAAGGTCGGCACATGAATTTTGCCAGTTGGCCCCAAAATTTGAAAAGGGACATTTTACATTAAGTGTACTTCCAAAAATCAAGAAATGCGTTCTTTCGGAACATTTTTGCAAATTTTCAGCCACCATGTGCCAGTATCTGCAAAACTATGATCTCCCGAAAGGAGTTACTTTTGTCATCTGAAGTGGTGGATTTTGAGAAGTGTTTGACCCGAAGATATTGTATCCTTGCCCTCTCTTTCGGATTTTTGAAAAGGGCAAAAGTGGCACGGTGCATGCTCGCATGTACCTTGAGGATGGGGACCAAGAACAACTTTCTTCTTCTGCATGGCATCCCCATTCTCTTCACATATGTGATGATGGATTCGGTCAACGACTATGGTCCTCGGAATGTGAGAGCCACATGGACTCATTTTGGTGGGGTTTGAGAAGACAGTTTGGTGTGTGTTTGGCAGTTTGCTTGAGACACCATTTGATCCAAAGTTTCCGGAGTCTTCTGTAATCAGGGAGGCAAAATTAACTTATTGGATTAAGTTATTGGAGGCAAAATCGCAAGCAGGTGCGCTTTCACCATGCGGAACCACTTTCTTGCACATTCAATATTTTGTTCCGTTCGTGGCTGGTATTTTCTCTCCATTACAAGGGTTGTCATTGAGACACCCTGTACCACTTTGGGATTGTTCAAACCACCAACAGGTAGCTGTTAACAGGCGTTAATGAGCAACAACTATTAAAATGGCCTGAGTTTTGGTGGCGCATTCTTGGGGAGATCTCTGAATGAACAATTGATATGTACGTATTGTCGACCCTGTTTCGAAACAACCATGCGTTTTCGCCTCAGAAAAAACTGGAAGTCAAAAAGGGTTGGCGTCACAAGTGAGAAAAAAATCAATGAAATCGGGTGAATGTTCGCCAAGTTCTGGGCGAACTTGCAAAAAACACATTTACTGCCCAAACCCGTAACAAGAATGGGCAACTTTCGTGGCCATTGGCAGCACCTGGGAATTACCACCGGCAGTAGCCTGCACTTCATAAGCAGACGATCATTCCTGGCTGATCATTGCAAGGTGCAACACCAAATAACACATCCATCTAATGAATGTAAAACTGCAAGTACGTAATGAAATAAACGTAAACAGAAATGAAATTGTTGTCGCTGGGATGCCTCTGCTTGCATCAATCTGAAAAGTGGCGAAAATCTGAAGAAAATGGCTCAAATCGAATATGCAAGTGCAACTTTTGAAATCACGACGGTGTTTTGAATTACGTATGTAATGTCGTCAACACCTTCTTTCAAAAAATCACTATTGAAGGAGTGGATATGCAGCAAAAGAAGGTGCAGAAACAGTTTTGACTTGTGGAACCAAATTGGAAACTGTTTCTGAAAAATCGAAATGCGATTTTTGAGCCAAGACAAATGTTGAGACTGGTATCTTTGCAGTATTTTCCCTCCTGCAAGCAAAGGAGTGAATCTGCACAAACATAACAATAAACGTTTATTGAATAAAGGAAATGGTTTCAAAGTGTGGGACCAATTTGTGAAGTTTATGGAGCAAAAGCACACAGTTTATTTGCAAACCAGATATTTCCAAAGGCACGGGCCTATGGGGGGGGGGCAAGACATTTCACGGAGGGGGAGTCTGGGGCTGAAAAGAAGCTGAAGAAATTTTGAAATTTGGGCTTCATTCTCGCTGCTGAATTTGTGTTCTTAAGGCCAAAATGATGCCGGAGATAGTCACAGTCACTTTCTTATCTTTTTGAGTTCTTATTCAATTAGGAAATACCCTGACTTTCCCATTTTTGTGGAAATTCCCGACTTTTCCAGAATCGTGGACACCCTTTGGCTCCAAAAAAACTGAGAATGAATTTGTTGTAAAATTCATGAAATGAAGACCAGCCCCCCCGGATGCCCGAAGGCCAGGGGGGCCCTGGCCTTCGGGCATCCGGGGGCGGGGGCCCAACCCCCCTCCCCGTATGGGAATGCTCCTGAAATTGATCATGCGAGGCGGTTTTCTTGGAAGGTCCCCTCGAGCATTTGGCCAAAGGGAACCTTGCAAGGGTCCCCGGGCTCCGACCAGGGGGAGGGTGGCTGGCCTTCGGCCAGGGGGGCAACCCCCTGCCCCCCCTATGGGAATGCCTGTTGCAAACCCTGTGTGATACCTTTTCCCAAAAAATATCTGTTGGATCAACTTCAAGAAACAAATGAAAGACTCTCAAATTTTTCGGTAATGAAAAATACCCTTTCTGTAAAATTTCCGGAAAAAAAAGAATCGCTTTTGGACAACGAAGAATTTCGCCCAACAGAAAAAAAAGGTTTTTTTTTTCTTGCAAATCTTCCGCATAACAGGTAAGTTCCTAATTATTTTCAACAAAGTAATCTGGTTCATGTAATTCGGACTTGGCCCATGCTGTCAGAATAACGTGGGGTCGGTGACTAGGTGGCACTTGGAAACAGAATAATTGAAGGGAATGCCAAGTGTCTTGGCCTGACCCAAACTCAAAGTCAGCAATGCAAAAATTGCACGCAACTTTTGTAAAACTTCGTGATGTGGATTTTCCAATAGTGGGCACATTTTTAAGAAATCAAAAGACAAAAACATCTCCCACAACAGCCTGGAAACTTTTCCAAAAATGACATGTTATCGAACTCAAAGCATCTCAAAAGTTTTTGACATTCTTTATCGATATGCCAGCAGCAATTTCTTTGATGGAAGCGAAGAAGATCTCCATTTATCATTGAATTCACAAAAGGAAAAAGTATACTTCTTTAAATTTGTATAATTTTTAGATTCTAGTTTTAGAATCTGTCTTAAATGTTCTAAAAACTCAATGTAATGTAGATTTCTCAGGCCCTCATGATGCCAAATTCAAATAAGTGGCTTCTAATCATGGGCTCTTCTCCTCATGCCACATCTCCGAACCTCTTTTGTTACTGTTGCATCCCTTTTCATTTCAGCATTTCAGAGATCCATTTTGACAACAAAGTGGAACATACGAATTCCACGATTGGTTCAGATTAAGCCATGGTTTCTCATGCCATATTATGGCAATAAACACAAATCAACAAAACTGGCAATATCTCTCAGCAACCTTTTGGACCGATCCTGAACTCTCTTGCCCAGCATTTGGAACAAAATACTGCGCCAAAGCAGTGGGGACATTCCGATGACCAACCGTCAAGAATATTCATTCGCTTTGCCACACCAGCTGCCAAGGGTTCTAAATTCAAATTCTAGTGGAACAAGGGGCTTTGCAGCCCACCAGCCACAAAAAGAAAAACGCAGATGATGTGACATGCAAAGAGGTAAATTACATTCAGCATACAAAATATCGAAGATGACAAGTCCCATTTCAGTGTCACCAACACAGTGCACCGGCACAAAATGTCTCTGAGATGAAAAAAATGTTTTGCTGGATTGAGGCGTTATACAGCCCTCCACATTCTCAAGAAAGGACCTGTCAACTTCAAGGTGCCTCCACCAGCACTTTCCAAACTCGTGGAGGGATTCCTTTTGAACATTCGAAAGGGCAATCTGCATCTTCCCAAGAGGTATTTGCTAGGGGTCGAACCGGTACAGTACGCGGTTGTACCCGTACCGGTTTGATTTTGTACCCGTACCGGTACCCGTTTGAAAATCCAACCGGGTACTGTACCGGTTGGACTCCGAGATCCATCGATTTTTGGGCAATTTTATGAAAGAAAACATGCATATGCGACACATCATTCTTGGTCAATTTTTTCTCAGGAATTCATTGATGCGATTTAAATTATTGTAAATACCAAACAGAAAGAGTTGTGCATGGTTTTCAATAGGGATCCAACAGTCCGGATCCAACCAGACCGGTTCAGCAACCATCTGGGCACAAAGTGATGTCTCCTTTCCAGGCGTCAGTTCTTTTATATGCATGTGGGACACATTGACCTTGCCAAGTGGGAGGGACTTGTACTCAAATGCAAAATTTTAGTGGGATGCCCCTCCCACACTCAGACCAGTCATCATCATTGGCCACCCACCAGCCTATAAAAATGAATGACAAATTTGTTCCACCTGTTCCCTTTTTATATGCTGTGATGCTGATGACCTTGAGCCTCAGAAGACAGAAACTGGTCCGGCTGTTTCCCTTTTATAGGCCGGTTGACAAATTAGCTCAGTTAGTTGCAAACCAACAGAGCAGATCCACACTACACAAAGTCTTGCTTCAAACTGATGATGATCATCCCAGAAATCAGTTCTTTTTTATGCAGGTGGGTGGAGCTTGCAAAGACAGGAAATCATTGTTCGAGACTCCTCCCACATGTCAGTGTCCCAACTCCCAAGGTCGTCAGCATCACAGCATATAAAAAGGGCAGAAATGGAACAACTTTGACATTCTGTTCTGTGGTGCAGAGCTGGAATGGTGGTCTCTCATGGTCACACTAATTAATTCAATCTATGGGAAGTAGTTTAGTTTCAAATGTATTTATTTTTGTTTCTTTGTTTTATTTTTTCATTTATTTTTTACCATTTTTTTTTAAATTTTATTTCAAATAAAAAGTGATTCGTTTTTCCTTTTCACTTTTGCTGTTGCTCATGCTTTTGTGAACTTAACATCTTGAAAATTTGAAGAATCTTGAAAGAAAAAAGAAAGGAAAAATTGATAAAAATACAAAGGAAAAGGCAAACTTCAAACATCAATAACTCGCTCAAATGACAACATTTTTCAATTTGGTTTTGATTTTTGGGATCACAAAAGAGGTGGCTTTTTGCGCACCCACAAAGTTGCAACCGGTACATGTGTACCGGTACCCGTACCGGTTGCTGTACCCGTGCCGGTTGCCGTACCCGGTTCAACCTGTACCGGTTCGACCTCTAGCTATTTGCATTGGCATGTTGAGTTCCCCATAATTGAACAATGCTCTGTTCGGGACCACAGCACAACATGGCACAGACGGCGTCATGTCATGTCATACCGACGGTGTCATGAAGGAAGGATAACATACCAGACAGTTACCAAAGGCCATCAGAGAAGAAACGTGAATCATCTGGATGTGTTAGGTAAAAATACCACACTTATCTCCCATAAATTGCATGCATGGAAAAATTGAGTTGATCTAATTTATCAACTTCATGTGGGAAAGATATCAACGGCAAGCAGGGCTTTTTAGAAGCGTTTTGACAATTTTAGTTTCAATTTTGCAGCAATCCTGGTAGTTTTGGGATCATGCTCTTTAAATTCGCGTTCAGTATTGTGAGATAAAACTGACACGAGCATTCTGGGACGCCATTTCCGTAAATATTCAGTCACAGCAAAGATTGAAAACTTGCAATGAGCAGGGGTTGTCAGGAGACTTTTGACAAGGATCAGTTTGCAATAATTTAACGTAACAAAAAAAAAATGAAAAAGTAACACAAATTGCAAACCTCCAATATCCACGTTGACAGTTTCGATAATGTTGATTTCATTGGGAGCCATGGTAGGCTAGGGCTGGTAATATACTTGCAAATACAAAAACACGAACCAATAGACTATGCACTCAATTCCATTGGAGAAATGAAAAGCAGAATTTTGGCTATGGAGAAAGAGTAAAAAGAGGTTTCGAGCCAATGAGCATGGGGATGCAAAAGTCTTGAAACAAAGGCAAAGAGGTGCCAAAATTATGAGTACCACCAAATAATGGCATTCGAGATGCGAATGTAGCCATTCAAAAATACGAGGTACATCCAGAAAGTTCGAGGAATTGTATTTTTCCCCAGATCAGGGGTGTCTTATGGGTTAGGTGAGCCAAGGACCTTCAATATGCATCCGTCTGTTGTCCACCGGACTTTATTTCACCACTCTAACCCTCTTACAATTTGTTCTAGGGTTTCTAGAAAAGTGGTCTTTTTAAGCACTGCCTGCAAATGACAAGTTTATCCATGGAATGGCACCTGCTAGTGCATTTTGCAGGGTGGGAGTGATCGAGAGGGTTGCCTCTGCCATTGGACCACTGGCTCACAATAATACAACCAGGATTTCTCTTTTTAGTGATCCCGTCCACAGTGTACAAGGATTTGCTGCCAAACGTGCCAGCATGGTTTGGCGATTGGCCCAATGCCACTGCTTTTTTCTCGAAATACAATTCCTCGAACAAAAAAGTAATTAGATGAGGGTATGTTCCAGAGCTCTGAAAATACTGCTTTTGGCTTCATCTTGAAATCTTGAACATTCCCTTTTTTACGACAAATGCCCAAGTTTTAGATTTTTGGATGATAAACATCATATTTACAAATAATTACTGCTTCTACAAGTTATAGTCCTGATTTGGCACCAGTAATTTTTGCTCGTTCTACCTAAACTGAAAACAACTTGGCAGAAAAACCATTATCAATATTCAGAACTTTTCCAAAGCAATACTTTCAGAGCTATGGAACTCAACCTGATTACCATTCTGCCCATGGGAGGTTGGGTTGAATTCCTGAAAATTTGTGTGGCAAGAGCCAGAGAGTATTTTGTAGGCCTAAGCTAATCGAAATCTTGACATCGTCAATATTTCTTAAACTACACTACATCGTGATGTCAAAAACTTTTGTAATGCCCTTCGTACTTAGTGGGGTTTAAGTGCACGCTGCTCACTTACGGCAGAAAGGTAGGTCACGATGAATGGAAATCCTCTTGGGTTTGGATTTTTCCGAGAAGGTAGTTCGGGAGGATATATCACCTCAGAAAAAAATCCAAACCCCGGAGGATTTCCATTCCTTGCTAACTGTCTCTCAGCCGAGACGTAAAGAAAAACGGGCTCCAGAGAGCTGGCTCCTTGTCGGGCATCTGCCACCAAGCAGAATGCCATCCTCCACTTCCAAGTAAACATGCAGTGTCTGACCCAAGCACACACGCGAAGCAAAAGAACAAAACACTCCTCTTTTCCTGACTCTGTAGGGTCACATCATCTTGGTTGGATTTTACGATGAAAAAAGAACACAGCCACTTGCTGTATTGGATTGGGAAACTCCAGGATGCTCCAAAAAGCAAGGATTGTAGCCAAATAATTGTGAGGGACATATGACAAAACCGATATAGCAATGCTGATTGGCAGGATCACCAGGGAAAACCCTGAACCCAACTTTATTTCTTGGGTTTACACAGAAGAAACCCAAGAACTATGCTCCTTTGAAAACGAAAAATTGCATTTTATGCACCATTAATCGGAAAAACCAGCATAAAAAACCAAAACAACATAAAAACTGAATGGTTCGAGCTTCGCCAGGACCAAAAACTTTGATGCCCGACCAAAATCCATTCCATTTATTCTGCTGATCAATCACCAATTGATTTTTGTTAACGCTGTTTCACACATTTTAAAGAGATAAAAAAAAACATTTTCACACGATCGAGCATATCTAATGGAACAATGTTCAAAAAAGTTTTTGCCATCAGTATTTCTTTCCTTGAAGCTGCGAGGTGAATCGCTTATGCTGTCAGTCTGTTGCAAAGCGGCAGCAATGCGCTGCAGTCGGTGCCGAGGTGAGAGAAGTTGCACGAGAGTTTGCCGAGTTGTTTGAATGATGTTGGATGAAATTGCAGCAGGCCTTTCGGTGTCGGCTGTGCACACACGATGGCGGCAGGGGTATTGGTGCTTGGTGAAGAGTGGTCGGAAGAAGGAATTTTTTTATTTTTGTTGCAATCTGACAGAACATGTTCAATCCGCAAGTCTCCTGCAACAAGGTTCAGAATTCTTGGGCCCATGGATTTCCGTCGTCCATTCTTCGCAGATGGCGGACACACGTTGCCGACAGCGATAAGGGTGAGGAATTGCATAAATGTACACGAATTTGCCCAGTTGCTTTCCCAGATACGAGTGAAGTGAATCGAACGTTTTTGAATAAATTTTAGCTAGACTGAATGCAGGGCATCCAGCGGCAGCAGACCAAAATATTCTAGGAATTTCGGAAAAAATTGCAAAAATATAGGAAAAAATATAGGAATTTTTTATCATTTTCAGGAAACAGTTTTGCACTTTTTGGCATTCGCTAGACATTTGGCATCAAGAAAAATCGCATAAAATTTAAACTCATCTCATTTAAACTATAGGCTTCTGAGATCCAAATTGTATAGTGATACGAATGCAAACTTCAATGCATATCATCACAAAATCCACCTATCATCCTAGCCATGCAGAGAGCAGGAGAGGTATTGGAATCCATTGAATCAGTGCATGGTCTCGTCAAGGTGCAAGGTGTATGGAAGATTCGATATTTTCACATCCTTAAGGGGGGGGCCACCTCAGAAAAGGTGAAAAAATAGGAAAATTTCTCATTTTTGCAAATGCTTTTGCCATGATACTTTGATGTTTTCTGAGCATTTTGGTCCAAAAATCATCAAAATCCGTTGAGAAATGACTTCACAAGAGCAAATTTCAGTATGCGATCCAAATTCGTTCCATGCTTTTTCAGTATTTCAGAAAATATCACTTTATTTTCAAACGTATTTTTACCGCTTTTGGATTTTTTCACTCCCGGAAACCTTCTGACCCTTCTATCTTGGCTGTTGTTCAAGCTAGAAAGCTGAAATTTGACATACTTATGTAAAAAGGTGTTACAAATCGATTGACAGGGCCGGATTTTTCAATTTGCCTCTCAATTTCAAGTTATTTCAATGCCATTC
>JASGXE010012915.1:0-12667 GCA_030068105.1 Sinentomon sp. SZTP_YWyxl
AGCTAAGACTGAGACGGAAACGAGGCTGGTGCAGTCCGGTTTCCACCGGGAGATTGAAGAAGCTTTACAATCGGGATCAAGATCACCTGGCCGAGGACCTTTCCGATTCGGAAGAAACCCGTCTCGGGGCAGCTCCTCAAAAGAGAAAGGATGGGGAAGTGCGAGAAGCATGTGCCATTCTGGAAACTGGTGGAAATTCTGTTCGGTCGAGTTGTGAAGATGATGTTGACGACCTGCCCTTGTCGAGCCGCTTGGAAAGGGGGCAGAAAGGCAGTAGGTCACCCTCCTCCACCAACATGCCTGTACACCAAAAGAAAAGTGCCGAACTGAACAGGTTTTCAGCCAATGAGCAACACCAACAGAAAAATAAGAGACAAACATCCATCGACTGTGATGAGTGCATAGCTGGAAATGTGGGTGGTACCTCGCCACTTTCCATCAGGTCACCTGTTGCATCAGGGAAGTCCTCCGAAGACCCAAAAATAGAACGCGCCTACGTTCGGCTGGATGTGTTGCCCGATTCTCGGTTGACTGCCCACCAACCAATTTCTTCCAGAGTTGTGCACTCAAGGATGGTTCATTCCACGCCAGTTAGCAAGAAACATTGCGCTGGAAGTCGCAACGATAAATCCACTGATGCATTGAACGATTCCCCTTGCAACGGAAGTCTGTCTGGAAGTGAATTGACACCTGTGGAACGTGTCCACTCATCTGAAAATGGTTATATCGGTTCTCTGACCAGTTCTCCTAGCAGCGTAAGTCAGAAAGGGCAGAAAAGTGGTGGAGAAATCCACCATCCTCCTCCGAATGGACTGTCTCATTTTGCAACTGGTCATGGAACATGTGCCACTTCCAATGCTTCTTTTTACAGGAAACGCAGCCCTGTGCGGATATTTTCGCAAACGAATCAGCGTTTCGCTCCCTCGATCTCAACCGAGACCAGAAGCCCCTTCTCTACGACTAGCAACCAGAGTGAAAACACTCGAGATTAACTTCAGCTTCGCTGGACACAACCTTGGATTCCTGCGAGGTTTCGACGAACAGTGTTGACCTTGACAGCACTGCAGGGGAGTCTGAACATCTCAGCAGAGTTGGTTCCAAAGATGGTGGTGGGGTTTCCACCATGTCATTCTCAAATTGTGATTCGTGTGCCATCTCCCAGAGCACCGTCCTGCCAGCGAACAACCTGGCACTTTCAGCCCGATCTCACAAAAGTGTCTTTCCCAAAAATGGAACCGAATCTGGCAACGCTTCTTCGGCAATTGAACTCCGTAACACCTCTAAGCCACGATCACAAGAAAAAATTGTCGCCACACCTGATTCAGGATCAAGAGCTATCAGGGGACCTGAAACAGGCAAAGGCAGCCGTCATGCTGATACGACAGGTCATGGAAATCGATCAAATCCAGGGGCAAACACCAGCAGAGTCTCCGAGAATGCCGGTGAGTCACACTCCACCAAATTTATGATCATTTTTACAAAATCCCCAACATCAAGTGTTAAACCCTTTTCACCTGCTTGTGTGTGTTTGCTGGTCGTTGACATCAAATTGGCAAATTGTGGTCCAAGATGTGACATTCGTAAAACTACATTGTGAGGAAATCTGTCAAATGTGCCATTTGCGATGCTTTTGCCACATCCGGCAGGCGACACCCTCTTGCTTTCCTATTTTTTTTTTATGATTTTATAGGCTACCGTTTGTGCAAACTCAATAAGTCGTCGCTGGTGGAGGTAGGCGGACCCAGCTCGAAAGCCAGAGTAAGCAAAACCCCCACCTCACAGCCCACCAATTTTTAGAAATTGATTTCAAATATGAACTTGCCATGACAAAAATGTGAAACTTGTTTGACAAAAAATGTCATCAAAATCGTGTTGCTTCACAAGAGTCTCACATTTTGTTGTCAATTTGTTGGAATTCTTGGCCACTCGCCGATTTTAAAATAGGTATTGGACAAATTCATGTGAGAAGAGAGAGGGCAAAGAAATTCATTGATTTCGTCGACATGTTTCTCATTCGCAGATGAATTTTCAGTTAGATGAAAATAATGATTTCAATTTGAGTGGTCCCATAATGTCGTTTCTGAAACATAATTTCTCATCTGCGATGCTCACTGGTTACGTACTAGTATACTTATGCACCCTCTACGAGGCCTGAAAAGGATTTGGCCTACCTAGAATCTGATTTTGCGATCTGGGAATTTTTGAAATTTATGGAAAAGTCCGGGATTTCTTCAGGATATGTTGCACACCATTTTTTAATTTTGCCTTCGATTCAAATGAAGCTTTTCCTGCTTGTGGCAGCCAGGCTGAACCTCTATCCAGGATTATTCCTGGGGATGGTTTTCAGGATGCAATTTTTGGAATACATCTTTGGCTCCTGGGGCTTAGCCCCAGAAACGCACCTTCCGGGCCTCCACGGGGCCTGCTGCTGGATCCCCTCCGAGATCCCTGAGCGCTACGCAATCGGCACCTTGCTTCCTTGCCAATTTTGAGTTCCGACACCCCTGGCTGCATGGATCCTGCTGGGGCACGGATCCTGCAGCAACCCTGAAAAATGGATTGAAAGCCTTGGAAAACTCACAGAATTTCTTCTGAGAAAATTGCTGGCCAGGTACCTACCTGCCATGATCCTTGCTCCAAAAGGGTTGATTCATAGTTAATGCATGGGCACCAGCCGCACCACGAATGGTCATCGGGCCTATTTGTTTTTAGTCGACAAAGTTTCTCGGTTTTGGGTTTTTATTTGTGCTTGAAGTGTAGGTCAGTTTAAATCTAGCAGTTGTGAAGATCAGAGATAATTTTTGATTGATATTAAAGTTGCACATTGGCCTACTTTTGGTTGACATTTCTCTGTTGGTTTGAGTCGCACGCCATACGTTTCGGGGCATCACCATCAGGTGCAGTGTGGGCAACTGAGCAGACGATAACACAGAGGCGAATTCAAGTAGTCGATGGATGCCATGTTGTTTGGTTTCCCGGCGGCATGGATGAAAGGTTCATTGCCAGGGCTTAAAGTGTCCAGGAAAAAGGGCCGGGTCCCAATTTTTGGAGAGGGGCACCTGATTTTTTTGGGGGGCACGGGTTCCCAAAAAGGGCAGCCGTGGTGAGATTGGTGGTATGGAAATGTCCATACCTCACTCGGCCACCAATTCGCAGAAACACTTTGCAATCAGTGCCATCGCAGCAGCCTGTACCGATGGTTCATTTTCATTTTTGTTCGAATTGTCGAATTGAACAACTGGGTCATTTTCAATGAGACGTCCAAAACCACATAGTTGGAGTTTTCCAGGTAGTAAAAAGGTCAGGGACCTTATTAAATTGGATCACTTGAAATCCGTGAACTTAAAAGTTTAGTTCACCCTATTTCTGAACGAAACGTTTCAATGGAGATTAACCGGTCAAGCCCGAGCGCCGTGCATTTACGTCCGCAAAAAAAAACAAACTGCGTACGAGCGACGTAGATAAACGTGAAGACCGGCATGATGTGATTGTACGGACGACGTAAATAAACGTCGGCATGGGTATTCCATTTTCAAGGGATTTGAATTTAATTACGTAATATCAGCACCACTCAAAAATATTCACAGCCGGAAAGAGGAAAAAACAGCGATTTTGCAGACGTTTATTCCGCCAAAATCGGTCCAACCGTTTTCAATCAGCGCACTTTTCTCAAATTTCCCGCTTTTTTCTGTCAAGTTCCTGTTGAAGGCACCTTTTTCGCGATCGCGCGACATCTGCCGCCCGCCGAAATTTGAATTTTCGGGCAGTTGAAAGACGCGCGATTCAGCTGACGCTTGTTTCACGTGAATTGCTGCATTCGTTCAGAAATGGCGTCGCATTGAAATTTCCTGTTTTTTCCAGTTTTTGCTCAATTTTGATGCGGTTTGAAGCGTTTTGTGGGTATCTTGGCCGTTTTTTGTGCGGTGTTTTTTTTGTTGAAACATTAAATTATTTATATGACACAGAGCAGAAATCTGGTTTGAGTGGGCGGGAAATGCATGCATTTCCGATTTTTCCGTTTTTCGAAAATCCTTGCAGATATTATTAATTCCGTCAGGGGCGACATTCCGTGTGTTCCGAAACGCGCGGAAAAACATTTTAAAACCTTCGCAATTTCGGGCTTGACCGGTTAAATGCACGGGAAAGTTAAGTGCGGCAATTTGATAGCAGCCAGTGAACTTGACCTCCACTAAGTTGGGTTTTAGTTCACAGTGATCACTAAGTGAACCAATTTAATAAGGTCGCAGGTTTTGTCAGTGACAAGAGAAGTTGGATTTTTGAAGGCTCAAAAGGTCCGGAAGTCGGCATTCCCGCAAAGTGCCAAAAAGGTCCGAAAGATGGCAAGAAACAACCGGCGGTTGCTGTATTTCCCTGGCAAACGTGAAATGCACTTGATGTTCTGATCATCAGTCCCTTTGCAAATCAACGGCGGTTGCTGTTTGATGAGTAACTGCCGCCGACAGGGACGCCAAATTTTGTCTTGCTTCTCGTTGCTTGATTTGACATTTTATCGATTGAGGAAAGATGCGCAAATCGCAACAGGTACACGGTTTTGCAATTTTCGAGGTGAACTTCGGGACTTTTCGGAAATTTGCGAAATTTTGGGACATTTTGTGACAAATTTTTTCAGCTGGCGCAAATATTCCAGGATTGTCCAACCCGGACGCTTGCGTCACCCTTCAATCAGAATCTCCCTGCAAGACAATGTGCCGAAAATTTCCCTGATGAAGATAAAAATTACGAATGACGGGAAAGTCGAAAAAATAAAATAGGGGGGCAAAAAAATAAAAACTCAAAAATAGATGAATGCCAAAATTCGTTTCCAAAAATCACATTTGCAATGTTTACCAACAAACAGGAACAGGACGGCAGGCAACATTTGGAATTGGGACGGCGATTATGGGCAGTCAAGGTCAGTATGGCGGCGGCAGGGCAGGATGAACTGCTGCATTGCAAAAATGACCATGAGACTGCGGATAGAGGCAACATCTGGTCTTTGAAGGGTGGAAAATGCTCCCAGAGACAATTTCCGATTTGAAATGGAAAATTATCCAGACTCAATTCGTCAGAGCGAAGAGGAGTGCGCTCTGACATTACACTGAAAATGGGTCCAACCGGGTCTGCGCGAGAAGGAACCCGGGTCTCTGGCAAAAAAGGCACGCCGGGTCTCGGACCCGGCTGGAGAAAAAGGGCCGGGTCTGGGACCCGGAGGGACCCGGCCCACTTTAAGCCCTGTTCATTGCTGAATTGCTCCAGTCCTGAAACCCATGTTATCCCTGCTGCTGGGAAACCAAACAATGTGGCATCCATCGACTATTTGAATTCGCCTCTTTGTTATTGTCGTCTGCTTAGTTGTATGCGCTGTAGCTGATGATGGGAACGTATGATGCCCCGAAATGCATGTGCCACATGTCATTTTTGCACAAAATGACATCTGTACCTGATGATGTGAGCACACATGATGCCCCAAGATGCACGTGCACTTGTCATTTTTGCACAAAATGATGTACCAACTTTTTTGGGGCATAAATAGAGGTCGGATTTTGAAACGGGGAAAATGGATAAAATGTTGGTCAGTGCAATTATTATTTATAAGTGGTGATTCAATAATTATTTGGTGTATTGCAATTCTGGTATCGCTTTAGAATATTAAATGAACCGTACCTGTTGATGGAATATTTCCATGTCAGTTGAATTTTTGCATGTCTTTCACTGATTGCCTCCTCCTTTTGTCTTGTAGATGCTCCGAAACATGCCACGGAGAGAGGTGCTGCCAGCCCTGAGACTGTGGGGTTACCAAATCGGAGCAAAAATGCCCTGAATTCCTCTCCAGATTCCCTTATCCGGAAAACATGTCTTCCATTTCCAATGGTTAACTTGGCTAGACCAGCTACTGCTACCTCAAAGGGATATCCCTCTGCAAAGTCACCTGATGGGGCTGCTGGGAGGATGCACCACAGCAAAACGTCCACACTGACTGCCAGCCAGTCATCAAGGGGCCACACAATGGTTGCCGCAGCACAGGCAGTGTTGTCTGGTTCTCCTACAGCTGGAAAATCTGCCCAAGACTGTGCAGCCGCGTCAGATTCAACTGGGATATCTGCACGAGCAGGTCCAAATAGTGTTGCTGTTGGAACAACTTCCAATAGGGCACAAGCTGAAGTAACTTGTGGAAATGTTCAGTCAGATTCTGGTGAGACGGCTGCACCGCCATCCACCGGTGCCGCAGCTGCTTCTGGGAGGTCGCCAACACCAGCCTGCAATTCTGTGGCACAAAATGAACGGCATGACGCAGCAGGAGTCAGAGAATCACCAAGGCGTCATCCAGTTCAAACGACCTCATCTGGCAGACCAAGTCCAGGAAAGGCTCCCAGCAAGGACACGGATAAGAGGGGCACACATAAAGTGTATCGCTACCACCGCATTCGAGATCTGCAGAGAGTTCTTCGGGAACCAGTGAGATTCATACACCTGTTTGCAGTTCTCTTGGGATTCAATAAGGTTTGTCTCCTGTTTTGATATTTGCTTCACTTTTTAAAACCAAACAGCCCACAAAAATAAGTCTCAATTAGGTTCCTGTTTCCATGTGAATAATTAAAACCACTCATTGTCTCTTTGGAAGGTGAGATTTTGCCAACAGTGTACTGTCACAGAAACAATAATAATAATTATTATTATTATTAATTTGCCTGGTTAAAACCGGCGCAAATTGACAGATATTCAAAATAGCGGCATTTAAGCTTTGTCGGAACAAAAGCGAAAAAGAAAAAACAATGAGCAGGAACAACAATTTAACTAAACCAACATTTAAGTAGGAGTTACCAATTGCATAAGATTTCTTCCAAATGTTTTAACACCAATATCATTTTCACCACCGAAAACATCTGCACTAAGGGAATTCCATTCGTTAAACCGTCCTAACAGAAAAAGAATATTTCCCAACATCTCTAAAAACCAGTTTTGGGCGCAATTTGAAATCATGATCATGTCTGCTCAGATAACAGGGGGGGCAGTAGACTCTCTTTCAATTGAGACCAACCACCAACATTGTTGAGGCAAAAAAAAAGACCCCAAGCCTAGAGATCTGCCTCCGTTTAGCAAGTGATTTCCAGCCAAGACCAGCCAAAACAGGCAGTAACACTGCTGGAGAACAAATAGTTGCCAGTTACAAAACGTGCTGCTCTCCTCTGGACACGTTCAAGTTTTTTCAACAGTATGAGGTGATACGGATCCCTGCTGCAGAGGCATACTCCAAAAGGGACCGTACCAGTGCAAAGTATACTTTTCTTTCACTAATTTACTTGCATTACGAAAAGAACGCCTAACAAAAAAAGAGCGCATTTGCTTTCTTAACTATTCTCTCAATATGTTCACCCCCAACATAATGTCTTTGTGAAAGTGACTCCCAGATAAGTGACAGAATCAGAAAAAGGCCAAAACAACACCAGACAAGTGGTAAACAACCAACAATAGGGAACACCTTCCTAGAAAATGATATTACAGTGCATTTTTCAACATTTAACCTCATACCCCAGTGGCACACCACTGCTCAATTTTTTGCAGATCCCCCTGCATGATTAAAGTATCATCAAGAGTTGATATTTCTTTGATGATGGTCAATCATCCGCAAAAAGAAATGGCTCCCTTATAGAGTCAAATGGGCTGTCGGATTTTTTGCAGGTCTTCTTGCAAAAGTTGGCAAATGCAATGATTAACATGTTGTATCGATCATCAAGCAACACGTCTGAACTCTGAGAACACGTTAATCCATTCTGAATAATGCAGAATTACCTGTTTGCGAACGTCTACAGCCGTCAGGTTTTGGAAAATTAGGTCCATCTGCAGGTGTTTGCCACACTGTTCTCCAGAGGGTAAAGATACACCTGGGAGGCATAAGCTTCAATAATTTCCCTCTTTGAATTCCAGCTGACATCAAGACAAAACATCGGCATTCTTCTTAAATAACGCAAACCGCATAGCATGAAAGCAAATGAATTTTGCAGATGTTGGGGCCCATTAAACTCTGTTCAGGAGTCATTTTTATTTCTGTGACTGCACAACAGCACACTACTCTTTGCGGGCATCTTATCTTGTTTTGTTTTTTCATTTGGAGGAGTTATCATGCCTCGCCCTGCAAGCTCGAGGGAGCGAATAAAATTGCCTTGAATATGGCAGTTTGCAACACAAAATTTCCTATTTTTCTAAAAGATGGCACACTGCTGACCTGCGAAGGCAGTCTTGTGCCAATGAGGCGTCCGTGAAAAATGGTGAAGCTCGTGTGGGCAGTCGGAACCACAGGCCCGGGGAAACTGTAAGGGAAACAGGAAAAACTGATGATAAAAAAATGGCTGGGGAAATCTGCCAAAAAGGCAGGTTATTATAAAACCAGCAGAGCCGGTATGTTTCCTAAGCTTGGATGAAAAAGCCACGACCTGAACGTGAGATGGGCTGGTCAGGTCATTGCTGAAAAGGGCCTCTCTCGAGTCCAATGTTCTGAATGCACCATCCGGTGAACGCTAGCTGAACTCGTGAGTGGTGGCAATTGTGCTGGTGACCATGCCTCTGGCAGTCCAAAGACAAAGAGCCTCTGCGTCAAATGACCCTGTAGGCTTTCATCTCAAAACGTTCAGCTTGACCCTCAGCCCATTTCTAGATTTGGCATCAATGCTCAAAAGATAGATTGTTTATGAAACTCGCAGAAGGCAGAGTTATTCTCCAGTAGCGCTGTGCTTTACACTTCTGCAACAAAGTAAACCAAAGATAAACCAAAGACTAATAACAATCACCTGAATCAATTTTGTCATTTTGGTTACATGAACATCATCATCAGAGCAATGATGTGTCATCGTAACCATGTAACTAAATCGATTCAGGTGATTGTTTTTTGTTCTATAGGTACCATTCAGTTTATTTTGCGGAGCAGAAGTCTCAAGCACCATCCTTATCAAGAATAGCATCAAAAAAGATAAAATGGAAAATGGCAACAATAGTCGAGAGGTCTTCAGGCCTTCCTTTGACATATTCAGAAATAAAGTGGTGGCATCCGTGGTGGGAGCTAGAAAAAGTCACAGATGACAAAATATGAGAAAAACAGCGAATTTAACTTTTTTGCTCTGGCCTGGGCATCCCTGAACATGCTCATGCTTTATCGGAACAATATTCCGATAAAGTGTTGACGTCCGTGGTAAGAGCAAGAAAACGTTTAGGTAATGTCACAAAATTTGATAAAAACAGCAAAGTACATTTTTCCTATGGCCAAAGACTTTTGGGCAACCCTGTATATTGTTCGCCTGTGTTGTTTTTAGTTTTCTGAAAAATGTGGTTTTTTTTTTATTTAAAAACAGTATTTCCCAAAAGTCACTTGACAACCCCTGCAATAGTTTTCAATCTTTTCTTGTGGGGCTCTTTCTGCAGATTTCAGGTTCAGATTGGCCAGGCTTCCTGCTGCAGGTGTCATCTATTCGAATTGGAACAAACTCCACTCCAAGCTTCCAGAGTTGCTTGAAAACTGCAATGCACTTTTCTAGGGTTGTCAAGTGACTTTTGGGAAACCCTGCCATTCCATTTCTGATAAAGTTCATAAAAATTTGAATCATGAATAGATTCAAAGGATTCATTGCTTCTCATTTGGTTCGCTGTTAGGTCCCCGGAAGTCTCAACGGCCAACCTTCTCCGAAAGGACTTTTTCACTGGATTTGTGTCATCACCGATGAATCCTGCAACGATCCTAATTCTGCCAGCGCCAGCAGCTCGGGGACGTTTGCCCCGGACGATGTACTCCTTCATGTTTACATGACACCAGATAATGGCAAGGTGTTCAGGGATGTGCTCAAGCCGGTGAGGGGTGATATCTTGCGGCTTCATGGTGCCAAGGTAGGTAATATAATGAATTAGGTTAGCCTGCAAAGATGGGTAAAGTGCTAAGGTAAATAGGTAGGTTGCCCTCCAGTGCAAATGTTGGTAATATGCTAAGGTACATAAGTCTGCAAAGGTTAGTAAGGTGCTAAGGTATGACTCAACTGCAAGCTCCTCCCACTCATGCCTCTCAGGTGCAGATAAAAGCCAGAGGAAGCCAAAGCTTCAATCAGTTCAGACGAATGAATTGTGGGTTCTGCAGCAATTTCTGAGGTGTTGTCCATTGAACTTTGGCTGCTGAATTACGGCTGCCCAACTGGTGCCAGTACTGGCGGTTACCAGAAGGCCAAATACATGCCCGTACCGGTTTGGTACTAGAAACCGGTAACTGGTACCGGCTCAGGTCTAATTTCTTTGCACAGTTTTCCTTCTTTTTTATCTGTGTTAAAATGATTTTTGTTCTTTCAGGTTGAGAAGCGACCACAAGACAACAAGCCTGACTTGAGAATTTTTTCCATCAACAGCATTGTTGTGTTCGATGGTCATGTTGGTAGTTCACTGACCCCCAGGTGTGTCTCTAACGCTGTTGTTGTATCAGGTGGGTTGTCATTGATTTAACTGACACTTTGTTTTTGATGAAAAATATTCATGATTCCGCCTCGGATGTTCGTTCACACTTTTCGTGGACTTTTTTCGCTTCATCTCAATCACCGTTTTTTTTTATTTTGTGCGGGAATTAAATTTCGGCTTTTGGCCTTTTATTTTAAATGTTGGAAGACATGCGCTGCAAATGAGTAAGTATGTTTCACCTTGTACAAATTAAGGATTTTAGCTAAGCTGAGAAACTTTAATTTCTATTCCTGTGATTTTCCATTTAAAACCCATTGTTGTTCAACAACATTTTTCATTTCTCTGTTTCCACTTCCCTGGCCCTGGCCCCCCTTCCACTGGCCCTGGTTCCCTTTTATTTGTCCAAGGTGGTTTGATACTTCCTCCCAATTGCCCACTTATTCACTACTTTGCCTTCTCCAGAGATTCCAAGTGAACGCTGAAACCTGGGAAACATGATTTCCAAACAATGGGCCTTGCCACCCTGAAACACATTTAACAATTTTTGGGTAAAACCATTGAAAATTATTGTCATCCGTTAGCATTCTGAGAACCTGTTATTGTTAGAAAGCTCCGTCCTTTGAAGTACCTACTCAATTTTTTCAAACCCCCTGCAGGAGCTCAGTCCCTTGGAACCCTGCTGTGGGGTTCCACTCTAGAGCCCACTTTTGTGGCTTTCACCCACTGTGGCGTCATGATTCCCGCTTTCTGGCACTTGAGAAAGCCTAAGAACCTTGGGAAAACCTGGAAAAACTTCAGGTGGTTTTCTAAAATCCCTGGGAACCCGGCAACACGTCATTTAAAAGAACCTTTTCACAAAAAAATTGCATGATCGCTAAATGTTAAAATCATGGCACTCTGTCAGATAAGACCAACAGTCCTGGGACATTTTTATGGCAGGCATCTTTGCACTGGTTCCCACCGTTGAGGACCTTTTGCCGATATTGACGAATTTGCTGATCCCGTGTCTCACGTCTGGCCTCGCATGACCAGTTTTGTTTAAACCCAGAGTTGCTCAGTTCTTTTCATTGATTTTTAACCGGTCAGTTTATGCCTAGCCAGGGTTCCCCGGGATTATGGGCTTTAGGAATTATCAGCCAATTACATTTTGGCAAAAGGTAGTCACTAGAAAGTGAACAGTTAGCCACCAGTTGAACTAGTATTCTGATTTGTGACATGCTGTTTATTGCCTTTAATGCAAGAGCGAGCTCATTCGCTAGTCTATCCTTTCGGCCTGCAATTCTTTGGGGCTGTTAAAGGAGGGGGCTTTTTACGGGCTATTTTTACCAGGGTTTCTTCTTTTTCCAGCAATGTTCTGTGATGTCCGATCCACGCTGGTTCTCATTAAAAAAACAATATTCAATTTGCTTAATTTGGCCTTGGCATTTATCTGGGGTGTTTCTTTTATATGTTTCTTTCACTTTCTTGCAGATGACGATCGAGTCAACGTTTCGCGATTGCGACAGTTTAACCGCAGGCAAGACATTCCTAACCGAAATTTGGAAGTTGGTGTTCAGTTTACTGATGCAAGGGATATGGAAAGTAGACACCAGGTGGGTACCTGTTTGTGAATTTGTTAATGCTAAGAGTTATTGCTGTTTACTGTCCAAATTTCATCTTTAGTGCTGTAATGTGGCCCAAGATATACGCCCAAAAGTCTTCGAACATAGGAGTTCATTATAAACTCAGGCATCGTTTAGAATCAATGGCAGCATGCGCTGCAAAACATCATGACACTCGTGTGAGGCATGAGGTTGCACCAAGACCGCGGTTGAAATTAGATGGCTCCTGTGTTAAGCAGTAATTTAAAATATCGCCTATGTTCGACGACTTTTGATAAGCTCCGTCCATGCGTCTCTTTTTGGGGGGGTTGCTTGAATTTTGGGAATTTCGGCCTGGAAAAGTCGGGGGAAATCGTCACTGTGTGCCTGCGCACACTCCTTCCGGTAATTTTTTCAGCACCGTGGGGCCGCAGGGATGGGTAGGTATTCTACATGGGGTGTTCTACGTGTCCAATCAGGTGTACACAACTGCAGCGTACGTGTCATTGTGAGTACACAATTATGGTAATGCTTTCTGAAAGCATTTCCTGAATTGTGTACGCCGTAGAAAACAAACGTAGAAAACTATTTTCTACGTGCGTAACAAACTCGCGTAGAAAACTATGCCTTTTTATTTTTGTTTTGAATCCCAATTTTCACGA